>JAULKM010107243.1:0-23973 GCA_032355605.1 Rubia tinctorum | reverse complement strand
AATAAGCCCTCAGCAATTGCCCCAGTATGCAAGTCCACTTTCAAAGAAGGTCCCTCCAGCAGGTGCTTGTAATTGGCTGGCATAAACTCCTTGATAGCCATGGCGCCGCCCACGGCCCCGACGGCCTGTTGCATCAAATTTATTATAGGAATATTCAGCAGCAGCAGCACAAACTCAGAAAGTAATTAAGAAGAACGAGACGGACCTGAGCAGGGAAACGGAGGGCCGCCGCGGATAAAGAGTGCGGGCCGCCCAGGCCGACGGCGTGGAAGGCGGCGGTGGCGGTGGGATTGAAGGTGGCTCCACCAAGGGCATCGCCGAGGATCCCGAAAATGAACAAGTATACAAAAACAAGACACGTAGTGATGGAGAGAGTGGCCAGCCACTGGTGAGTAGCCACGCCAAGAGCGCTGGCGATCAAGGAAGTGAAAATCCCGAGAGACGAAGCACTGAAAACCCATAAGAATGTCAACACCCCATCAGCAACTGCAGCTTTGATGGCACCCATGATTATGATTATGATTATGATTTTGATTTTGAGTTGTGTGAGGACGAATGTGAGTCGGGGACTGTGAAGTGATAATGATATGCTTCGCCAACTCCCAGACTTCAATCTTTGGTTGGTAAAAGGTAGTAAAGTCGTGTCAAATTCAATTACCCTTGTTTTTTTTCTGGGTAGGCTTAAGTAAGTAACCGGTTGGTCAACAACAAGAGTACGGGGATAGAGTGGATAAATGTTACAGCTGTTTACTGACTCATTATTTGTTTAATTAAACTTATTCACCCCACAAAAGAAATTTTCAGGCTACTTAACTGTTAAACGTATCATATATAATTAATGTAAGTTTTAATTGAGAATGGTCTAGTTTTCAAAACTAATACTTTCATTATACCATTTCAAATTATAATTTAACTATTCATATAATTAAAAGGTAAAGTCTCGGGAAATACCGTTTTTCCATATGCTTATAGAAAGACGGGGTTTAATTAGAATAATAAAAGGTTAAAGGTCTTAGTTCGAAATTTAAAATTTTATTATGCAACGTGCAATAGTTATAAAGTTTATAACGCGATTAATGCAGTCCGAAAATTTTATCTTGATTTCTTCTAATTTACACTTTAAACTTTGGTCCTTCCAAGACTTATGGAAACACCGTCTTTCAAGAGACGAACTCTAATTAAAATTTGATAACTTTGACCATAAAATTGAATTTGTATATAAGAATAAATACTATTGAATGATACTCCCTCCGGTGTTCTAATATTGACACACTTATCATTTATGGATGGTCTTTTTTAATTGACACTTTTCCTTTTTGGCAAATACTAGATTATTTTAATCCACTCAAATTACTATTTACCATTTCAATGTAATTTCCATTACAAGTTTTACTTTTTACAAAAACTTGTGGCAATAAAAAGGGACCAGAGGGAGTACCTCATTAGATTTCTTATAACATAGATCTTCAAAACACTATGATAGAATGTATTTTTTCGTAATGAATGTTTGTATTACTGATAGAAATAAATATACTACAATAAGGAAAGCTAGTGCTGGTAGAACTCTAGCCTAGTCAACACGTCTATCTAAAATCAATCAAATCTAATCAGAAACCTGATTTACTCTAACACCCCCTCAAGCGAAGCGTCAGATACTTAGTGACGCAAAACTTGGATCTGAAAAACTCGAATAAAGGGCTAGAATGGCCTTCGGTAAAGATGTCAGCAATTCGAAGAGCAGTGGATACATGATCGATATGATGCTTGCCAAAAGTGACCAACTCTCGGAAAAATGATAATTGATGTCGATGTGCTTTGCTCTTTTGAGAGCAACGGTATTCTGAGCCAAGAAAATAGCACTACTGTTGTCACATAACAACAACGGAGAACAAGATAGCTGAACATGAAGATCCTGAAGTAGGTGAGTAAGCCAGACGACCTCAAAAGCAGTGTTGGCAAGAGCTTGATATTCAGACTCAGTGCTGGAACAGGAGACGGTAGGCTGTTTCTTGGCACTCCAAGAAATCAAGTTTCCACCAAGAAACACAGCATAGCCATATGTAGATCTACGAGTCTCTAAACATCGGGCCCAGTCAACATCAGAGTATCCCAAAACCTCTGGAGTACCAGAGGAGTGAAAAGTGAGGCCAAATGAAGTGTTCCTCGAATATAACGAAGAATCCGAGTAGCTGCTGCAAATGGTCATCTCGCGAATCCTGCAGAAACTGACTAACGGTGTTAACCGAAAAAACCAGATCAGGATGAGTGATGGTCAGGTATTGGAGAGCGCTCACCAAAGAACAGTACAAAGTCGAATCCCGAAACGGTGGACTGGAGGAGCTGTGTAACTGTGAGCCAGGTACAAATGGAGTAGTTACCGGAGCAACATTGGACATCCCAGCACGAGTGAGAATGTCTCTGGCATACTTCGTCTGTCCAAGACCAGACGAGGTAGGTGATACCTCCAAGACAAGGAAGTAATGAAGGGCCCCTAGATCCTTAATAGTAAACTCCTCAAGCGCCCGATCAACAAACTGCCAAATAAGCGTCGATTCACTGCCAGTAAGGATGATGTCATCAACATAAACCAGAAGGTACAACAAGGACGATCCTCGAGAAAGAACAAACAGAGAAGTATCTGCAACACTGCACTGAAACCCAAGTTGTGATAAATACATGCTGGATATTTGAAACCAAGCTCGAGGTGCCTGTTTGAGGCTATAAATGGCCTTTCGCAAGCGACAAACGTTATCCGGATGGAGTAAGTCCTTATAGCCAACAGGTTGCGCCATATAGAATGGAGTGTCAAGAACGCCATTAAGAAAGGCATTCTTAACGTCTAACAGATGAAGAGGCCAAAAGCGTATCGTGGCAATGGCAAGGACAGTCTGGACCATGAAGTCTTTGATCACAGAACTGAAGGTATGATCAAAGTCGAAGCCTGGAATCTGAGAATGCCACTGTGCGACTAGCCGGGCTTTATAGCGATCTACTAAACCATATGGATGAAACTTCAGCCGATAGACCGACTTGGAACCAACAACATTAACACCCGAAAGTCAGGGAACTAGATCCCAAGTATGCTGACCTATAAGGGCCACAATCTCATCATCCATAGCAGCAACCCAAGAAGGATCCTTAAGAGACGTGTGATAGTCATTATGTTCCGACTAAGCAAGCAAGGCAGCAAGAAGGTCATAAGCAACAATATCCGAGTAATCTCGATGTTGAATAGCTCTTGTCGTCGACCTGGTGGACATACAATGTGTACGGGACTGAGGAGAAGACATCGGAGAAGAAGGAGCTGCAGAGGATGCTGGGGAAGAATCAACTGAAGTAGCTGGAGAGGACAGGGCCGAGGTGGGTGAACTGGCCGACGGTGACCGAAGCGGAGCGAGCTGAATGGGAACCGACTGCTCCAAATCCATAGTGCAGATAGAACAAGGGGAAGATATGGGCGGAGCAGGCATCGATAATAGGGGATCAAAACTGCCATCAACATCCAAAATTACAGAAATATCCAGGGTCGCCATAGGAGCTTCAGTCACCGAAGTTGTAGCTGAGGCAAAAGGAAAGCAAGCCTCATCAATCGAGCATGATGGGTGACATAAATCTTTCCAGTGGAAGGGTCAAGGCATCAAAAACCCTTATAATGGAAATTGTATCCAATAAAAACACATGGAATGCTCCTGAGAGATAGCTTATGATCGACCACAGGGCAAAGATAAGGGAATACTCGACAGCCGAAAGGATGAAAGTTTGAGTAGACTGGGTCCCACTGATATAGAAGGCTGTAAGGAGATGCACCCTGTAAAACTAGAGTGGGTAGCTTGTTAATGGTATAAATGGTTGTGGCAAAAGCATCATCCCACCTGGATAGCGGAAGATGCAAGCGAAAGAGTAATGTAAGGCTCATTTATGCACTATGTCTGTGCTTGCGCTCTGCTCGGCCTTTTTGTTCTAATGTATACGGGCATGACATCTGACGGTAAATGCCTTTAAAGTAAAAATTTGACTGTAGACGTGTGCTAAAGAATTTGTACCACCGTCACTCTGAAAAACCTTGATTGTGGATGTGAATTGATTCTCGATGAGGGCCTCAAATTGTAAATAGGCGTCCATGAAATCGGATTTGCGACGTAGAGGAAAAAACTGAGTGAAACGTGAGAAATCATCCACAAACAAGGCATAGTAGGCAAAACATTATCAGATAAAACTGGGAAGGGACCCCATAAGTCACAATGTACCAAGTCAAGAACGTGCGTATAACGTTTAGGATTCTCAACAAAAGCTAACGGCTGCCCTTCGTCATTACACAAGGGGTACAAAGATACGATTCAGGTAAAAAAGATGAAATAGAAAGTAAACCGAACTTCTGTAAAGTGGAAATGATATCAGTCGGAACATGTCCCAGACAAGCATGCCACAGCTTGTATGACGCCCGTCCTTTATTCTACTGCAAAAAGGAAACAAGTACTGCATCTTCTCTGTCCTAAATGTACAATCCTCCATCAATGTGGCCCCTGCCCACGACTGTCTTGGAAACTTTGTTCTGAATCACAAAGTTTTGATCATTAAAGGTAACAAATACATTCAGATCCTTGGTCAATTTACTAATAGACAGTAAATTCTTAGTAATCTCAGGCACAACCAGAACATCAGATAATATTAAAGAATCAAAAACCCAAGAATCACCAATATGCTAAATTTGAATAGAAACACCATTAACAACAGAAACATGAGATTTACCAGAATAAGGAGTGACACTCTCAAGGCCTGAAGCTGAAGAGGCCATATGACTGGTTGCGCCAGAGTCAATGTAACAGTCTGAGGTGCAAGCCAATGGCTCTAACTGCATGGAGGCATGAAATTTTCCAGCCAAGTGGGTGGAGTCGGAGCGGCGAGTCTGTGCAAGCAATTTGTAACAAGTTGTCGCGTAGTGCCCAGACGACCGTACCATGTACACTGAGGGTGACCGCAACCTAAACCAGTAGCAGAAATAGACTAGCCGAAACCAGAAGTAGATCGCCCGCCACGGCGTCCGCCAAATTTATTGGCTCGGGCGTGCATGTACCCCACGCACCACCACCCCTGGCCGCGCGCGTGATCCACACGTGGCGGGCTGGGGGCTGTTCACTTGCAAAAAAAAGACATTGGCCCTGGAGTGGCTACTGAATGGCCATGTAAATTCCTTTAAAATGGCTCATGATTTTTGGCACGTGACAGAACATCAGCATAAAAGGGGCGTAGGAGAGGAAACAACAATGGAGCAATGAAATCTTTATACTCTGGACCAAGTGCAGTTAAAACCAAATTATTTGATCATCATTGGAGATCAGAGAACCCATAATAGAAAGTTACTCAAAAATTTATGTAAACTTTAAATGGAGTTCATGAACTGTACCGGTCTTACGAATACCATGAGTGTCTGCATGAAGGCGAATAATGGTTGACGTGATACGGTTTTGAAAGATGGCAGCAATGTTGTCTCAGATTTCTTTGGATGTCAAACAATATGGAATCTCGACGAGAGCCTCAGGAGTGAGAGAAGAGAACAAAAGACTGCATACCCGCTGATCTTGATCAACCACTAATCATACTCTGTCTTGGTCTTCAAGTAGGCTTCTTGCGGATCAGATTTTGTGCTGGTGTAGGTGAGGAAGGAGGAGCCGGCCGGCGACAGAGATGGAAGCGACGGGCACAGAGTGGAATCATTAACAAAACCAAACAGTTTTTTAGGGTTGAGTACATAACCTGCTTGACGTTTCCATAGAAGATAGTTGGTGGAGGTGAGTTTAATCCGCATCATATGAAGGAGGGTATTGTATGATAATTTTTTGTCAGCCATATTGACAGGGATATGACACCTGGATTTGTGTTGAGAAGGGAGGGAGGGAAGAAAAATAAATTACGTGGGCAAAAGGAGTGAAGTCGGCACCGGAAAAGGAAGAAGATGGGTAGCGATCGAGCTGTGTATTAGGGTTTTAGGTCTTGGATCAGAACATGCTCTGATATCATGATAGAATGTATTTTCCCGTAATGAATGTCTGTATTACTGACAGAAATAAATAAAGTACAATAAGGAAAACTAGTGCTAGTAAAACTCTAACTTAGTCAATATAATTATATAGAATCAATCAAATCTAATAAAAAACTGATTTACTCTAATAATATCATATTCTTGATCTGGCGATTTTACAATTTTATGATATAAAATAGCAAAATAATTATAATCTTCGTTTGAGAAATTAATTTTGTTTTTTACAAAACATTATTATATAAAAAATTATTTAATATTTACATTCTTATATTTCAATCCTACCTGAAATTTAGTTTTACCTAAGTTCATTAATTACCTCAACTATGTTCCAACATTATTTATCTAACCAAGTATGTCAAAATAATAATAGTCACACACAAACTTGGTTACGCAGTTCGGTGAAATTCATCTACATCTGCGGGGCCTAGCCCAATTCAGAATAAATCCACTAATCATAAAGATAGAGTACAATGTACACCATACAACTATACTTATCTTCTCTAATTACAACATGTGGATTTTGCAAGCTCCCGTTGCTAACGATCCGCCTTGATTAGACTCCCTTTGACCTCGTCGACATTGGATCTCCTCTTCTCGAGGAATTAAGGCATCCGATTCTAAACTTAGATCAAAAGAGTTTTGATCATGTTGGAACACAAATATGAACTCTCGGCTACTCTCAATATATGAAAACTTGGATGCAGATTTTATTCAATTAAATTCGTAAGTAGCTCAGCCAGAATGTCTTCTATATATACCATCGCACGTATCCAATTCTGTGCGAAATATAATTCCTTCTCCATAAAATATTCTAATAACAATCAAATCCCTTGGAGATATGAATTACTAAATCTAATCCCTTAAAGTAAGGAACGCTACTACAAACTAAGGCTAATGTAATACTTTTCTTGCAACACTTATTTAAAATGTTACAATAGATTATAAAGTGTTAAACTTTTGAAAAGTGTTATATAAATGATGAAAAGGGTTACCTAAATTTTAATAAGTGTTACGTTAGGTCTAATGTAACATCGCATAAGATAATACTTGTAAAAGTGTTACTTGCTATTTTACTTTGAACCTATTGTAACACTTTTACAAGTATTAACTTAGGCGATGTTAAATTAGATCTAATGTAACATTTACA
Organism: Rubia tinctorum; assembly: GCA_032355605.1. Classification (NCBI taxonomy): domain Eukaryota; kingdom Viridiplantae; phylum Streptophyta; class Magnoliopsida; order Gentianales; family Rubiaceae; genus Rubia; species Rubia tinctorum. The sequence goes on along the minus strand of JAULKM010107243.1, from coordinate 16,786 downwards.
AAAAATTAGGTAACACTTTTCAATATTTAGGTAACACTTTTCAAAGGTGTAAATTACACTTTATAAGCTATTGTAACATTTTAAATAAGTGTTACAAAGAAAGTGAATGTTACGATTGTTCTAATTGTAGCAGTGGAATTAGAATATTCCATCCATATCTTAGTTTCAGTCAAAATTCCATATCAATCCATATTCCATAAATTTAATCCAATCATATAAATATAGGAATTGATATACTCTCCAATCAAATACAATTCGGATGAAATATATTTTTCTTTTATTGCAAACCAAACAATAATTGATCTTACAACACAACATTCCATATTTACATAATTTTATTAAATTGTCAATTAAATAATTCTGGATTTTACTCTACCAATTTCAATTGTCTTCAAAAACGATTATGATTAGGATTCTATAAACATTCTTTGTACTTCGTATGTTAAATACTTCCTTCATTTCTCTATTTTTGACGTAATTAATTTATTGAAATGTTTTTTGAAATGATTCACTTTTCATTTTTAGTAAAATTTTCTCAATCTCATCCACTTATTCTACTTTTTACTTTTGCATTCAATTTCATCTATTCATTTTTTTCACATAAATCCAAAAGTTTAAACTTAGTGCGTCACTCCTAGTGAAACAGAGGGAGTACAAGCTTACTACCAGTTAGTGTTATATATGTATCTTTTAGTTTATTATTATGAACTATTTCATTGGCTTTCTAACTTATTTTTATTAAGTTATTTCATCATTTTGATTTTTTTTATTCATTTTCTTAATTTGCGTGTCATATCAGTCTCCTTAATTAGGTAACAGTCTAAATTACACTTTAGACTTTTTTTATAAAGAAAAAACATTAAGGGAATCTTTGAATTCCACCTGATTGTTCTTAATTTTATATACTTCCCCATCCATCCTAACTTAAACTGCACATAATCTTTTTCACGGTTTTTAAGAAACACATTTGACCATTAATATGTTTAACTACGTATAATATCGGCAAATAAAAAGTTGATATTCAGAAACTACTTATTACGACGAATCCAACAATATCACATATGATAATGTTTTTTTATATCTATTCAAATATTTGGTCAAATAGTAAGTATGCAGTTTAAATTGGGATATGGTAATACTACAAGTCATTAGTCAATGATTTGCAGTTTGCTTGTTTACCTTTGAAGAAATTTCAGCGCGGAGCCCCTTGACTCGTTGGCTTCAGCCACTTTTTGTGATTTAATATTCTAATATCTCATTTTAATTTAGTGGAGAGGAAAGGTAAAAAAGACAGTTTTTTTTTTCCAGATAATGCTAGTGGGGAGGGAAATGTTGGCCTCGAAATTACGTGGTAGGGGTTGGTAGTTGGTACCTACCCACTAATATTTCATGTATAGGAGTACTCCCTCCATTTCTCTATTTATACCATCATAGATATATGTTATAAAATATGAATGTATAATTTTATTAATGACACAAGAGACATATATATATGTTTCATATACAGAAGTACAACTGGAAAATGATTCTAACTAAAGCATACAAGATATACAAGAATATTCACAAGATATCTCAGAAAATACTACAAAATCTCTTCTACACTCCTCATCAAGTAGGAGCATGAGGATCCCGAGTGCCCAACTTGCCAATTAAGTATGAAAGGACTGTCTTCCAAGTGCCTTAGTAAACAAATCTGATGTGGCGGCGGCTCGGAATCCGATACCGGCTCCGGAACAAAGTCGTCATAAAAAACAGGCGACTGTGATGACAAAGGAGAAACGGACAACTTCTTCCCGAAAATAAGTGCAAAAGGAAAATGGTCTTCATAAAACACTACATCCCGACTATCAAACATAGTGCGAGACTCCAAGTCAAAAACACACCAAGCTTTCTTGTCAACTGGATAGACAAGAAAGACGCACTTCTAACTTCTAGATGCAAACTTATCACGCGGCCGTGTGAGCTGAGATGCAAAGCACAAGAAATCGAACACACTGAGATGGCTGTAAGCTGGTGCGCGACCGTACAAAAGCTGATCCATCTAACACAGGTGATAGTGTGCGATTGATAAGGTAGGCAATTGTAAGGATGCATTCTCCCCAAAAGTTGATAGGTAAATTAGCTTGGAAACGAAGAGCACGCACAACATTTAAAATGTGTCTGTGTTTCTGTTCCCCCTGTCCATTTTGCTGAGGTGCATAGACTGTATATGTCTCAAACCGAACTCCTTTTTCTGCAAAAAAAAATAATCTGAGAGGTAGGAATTTGGTTCCAATGTCTGCTCAAATTCGTTGAACAGAACGACGAAACTGTGTTTGAGTAAGTGCAAAGAACTCCTTCATCTTCAATGGCACTTGAGACTTAGAAACTAGTAAATAGACCCAAACAGCTCGGGAATAATCATCAACTATAGTTAAAAATGAAAAATCTCCACTAGAAGAAGGTGAACCATAAGGCTCTCAAACATTACAATGTATGAGTTCAAATAAATGACTAGATTTCACCGAACTAACAGGGAAACTATGTCTAGACTGCTTTGATCGGTGACAGACAGAGCAGGGAACAATTTTATTAATATCACTAGTAATAAATGAAAGAGTTAAGACAGAAGAAAACACTGAAGTAGATGGATGTCCAAAATGATGATGCCATAAAGCAGACGAAGACACTGAAGCAGCAAAGGACAAGGACAACGGCTGCGTAGATCGCGGAACTCCCAATCTGCACAACCAATAAACACCTTCCCCCGCTGTTCACTGCATCAATCACTGTTCTCGTGCTGATATCCTGTAATATACATAACTTTACGGTAAGCAAAATTAGACAATTTAAAGCAGCAGTTAATTTGGCAAACAGTAACAAATTGCATCGTAATGCCAGAATAAATAATACATGATCAATAACGATATCTCCAAATCGAAGTTTTCCATGTTTAACAACGGTAGAAACAGATCCATCAGGTAGAATAACATCAACATGTGCAGCATGATCAACATCATAAAGAAGACTCTTGTTGCCGGTCATATGATAGGAAGCACCAGTGTCAAGAATCCAAGGTAAAGAAGTCTTACCTGACATATTTTCAAAAGAATTAAACTTAGAGGACATGTTTAAAACCATTCTTCATTGCTCCTTGGACAGGGTCGGGCCAAAGACAGCTCGATCAGAATCAATGACCATGGCAGCGGTGGTGCCTGCTGGGGGAGTAGCGGCGGCGGTCGCAGGATGGGCTGCTCTAGTGAACGGCGCACTAGGGGCGATGTGGGTCTTGGGATTGGCGGCAACCTTGAGACAGATGCGGGGGGCGATTCTCAGTGAACCACTACGGATAGCCAATGATACAAAAATAGGTAGTAACATCATGACCCTTACGACCACAATGAGTGAACTAAAGACTCTGACAATCAACAGCAACGGCAGGGGAACCTCCCAGGGCGATGGCGGTCAATTTCGGAGCAAAGGGATTTTCCTGCGACGGGCAGCAAATGCCATAGTGTCTCCGAAAGTCATAGAGTCACGGGCGAAGATGACCATTTTCTGACGCTCCTCCTAAGCAACAAGAGAGAACACCTTGTCGAGAGTAGGCAAGGGATCCTATGCAAGAATAAAAGAGCGAAAAATGGCATAACTATCATCCAAACCTATCAGTTACTGATGAACCATCTCCCTTTCACGTTCAACCTAAACAATGGCTGCATCCGGAAAACAGCCGGAAAACCAACACAAGTACAAGGATGCATGTAAGCAAGCAACTCGTGCCAAAGCTTCTTGGAATGACCAAAGTAGGAGTTAACAGCCTGCCCAATCTGACGACAGGTGTAAATGTCCGCATGAATCTGACACATACGTGGGCCATTCCAAATTGAGAAATGCTGATGGAGATCATCCCACAGCTCCTTAACCAAATAATTATAAGTAATAGAAGACTAAACAGATGAATCGAGTGTTGAATATCCAACCAATAAGCGTATAATTTAAACTACTCCAATCAGTGGAAAAGGTTCACCAGGTACATGCTTTGTAATGAACCCATCAAGAAAACCAAACTTACGTCTAAAATTAAAAGCATTGTGAATAGCATTACTCCAATCATTGTAATTATCACCCTTCAAAATCACAGAAGTAATAAGCAAACCTGTGTGATCTGACGGATAAACATACTAAGGGTGAGATGGTGGAAGGACAACATAATTTTTGGTGAGACGGCAGAAGTTGGAGGACGATGCCAAACTCTCGGTACTGAGAAGCAACTGGCATAGCACACGACGGAGGGCATCGGAGTCATCGGCGGACGATGACAGGTCAACGGCGGCGTGCGAAGGACCGGCTGCATGCAACATACTAACGGCCTGCAACGAACCGGTGGCGATAACGGTGGAAAAGGCGGGAGCGATGGACTGCTCGGTTTTGGTGTCGATGGCCTCGATCAAAACTGGATTTGGCGACTACATTGGACGGAGGCGCGTGAGAACTGGACGCGGCGGCGCATGAAGTTGACGGAGAATGGGGTGGTGGCGTGTGGCGGTGGTGCGTGACAGCGGCACTTGAATAATGGAATGAGCAGCAACGACGACTCTAGCTCCTCGACAGCGGCGGCGTTGTTAACCACAGCGGCGGCGGTCGAAGAAGGGAGGGCGGCAGCGGCGGTGGCAGCAACAGGGAAGATTTGAAAATTTTTAGGGTTCTCAGTTCAGGCTATGATACCATATAAAATATGAATGTGTGATTTTATTAATGACACAAGAGGCCTATATGTAGACTTCATATACATAAGTACAACTGGAAAAGGATTTTAACTATGGCATACACGATATACAAGAATATTCACAAGATATCTCAGAAAATATTAAAAAATATCTTCTACACAGGTGCTTGAATTTAGGCGAAGAAATAAGTGGATAAAATTGAATGTAGAAAGTAAAAAAGTAGAATGTGTAGATGAAATTGAAGGAATCTTGCCAAAAACAAAACGTGTGCCATTTATAAGAAAACATCCCAATAAGGTAAGTGTGTCGCAAATAAACAAACGAAGGAAGTATGAAACTTAATGGCGTTATAATGATATACTTCCTCCCACCAATCTCTGGTTAGATTCTTACTTTCTATTTTTTATTCATCCTATCTTTTTAAAAAGCAATCATTTAAAGATATTGGGGAAAATGCCCACGAGATTACATTGAGTGGAATTGGCATTCAACTTAACTGGCCTCTAGCAATAACTATCACATTGCAAGGATATCTAAATTAAATGTCAACCAGACTGATCGCATGTACTATTACAGATAAGAAATCCAATAAAAACTGTAACATCGTCCTCAGGGATATTAGCTGCTTCCTGCGAAAATCATGACCACTTGGCAAAGATGAGCGTATCATGCATCAATATCACTGCGCCAAACAAAGATCTTCTGCAACTGTTACACCACTTGATCCAACTAAGATCTATGTTGTCCAAACTGGAAATATCTTGGAAAACATAGATCTGACGAACCCAAAATAATAGAAATCCAAAAATAAAAACACAAACGAAATTGCGAGCACACAATTTGCAAAAGCAAATCGAGAATATTACATCAATGTGACCAACTAAATCGAGTTATCACCATGAACACAACGATCTAATCGATCAGGTCGAAGAACAAAACTAATCCGTGGAGACAAATCTCATAATTATTTAACAAAAAAACCATGAATTAAAATAAACTATTGTTCCCCATCTCCCTTAATGGGAAGATGGGGAAAATTGAAGGAGAAGGGTTTGCGGCAAGTGAGAGGTTTTGTTTTTCTTTTTTCCTAATTAAAAGTTTATATTCTTTTATTTTGATTAAATTTTATGGTTGAAGTTTGGCCATATCATTTCAATTTTTTATTTTTCATTCCACATCAACATGCATAAATATTCGTGTAAAAAGGTTATAGGGAATTTACGTTGGTTGGGGCACTGACTTCAACCAGTAAATTTTACTCTGTGAGTTTGGATGGAGCTTGTTGGACGATTCCGCAATAGATGCTATATCATATACCATGGATATTCATGTTAGAGTTAAGTGTCTTTCTAACCATACCTTTAGGCTGAAAGTGTCAATATAACCATGTAAAATAAAAATAAAAAAGTGTCAAACTAACCCTAACTTTGTAATGAATTATGCCGATATAACCTTCATGCCATTTTCCGACATTGGCTCGCCAATTGGATCGTTGACCAGACCCAAAATGAAAAATATGCCCTCGGCCATTTCAACTTAATTTTTTTACCATTTCACCCCTCCCATGGCCGCCAGACACCACCACCTGCCACCCTCTCCCGCCGCCATCAATCTCCAACTGCCCGTTGCATGTCCCACCACCCCCGCCACCTCTCCTGCCCAGCCACCCTCATATCCCCGTCACCCACTGTGGATTATTCCACATCTTTGCCACCTCTCCCGATATGAATATCAGCATGATGGAATCAAAACAAATTTCAACAGAAACCGATTTTTGCTTAGGGTTTAGAATCTAGAACAAGGCGGCGGCGACGATGATGAGCGGTTATCGTTGCAAGAGAGGTCGAGAATTGGAGGTTCGCGAGAGAAGGGAGTGGTGAATTTTTGCAAAAGAAACCGAGGACTGGAGGTTTGCGAGAAAGACCAGCCTGGTATGGTTTCGCGAGGATGGTTTAGGAAGTGGCGTGGGCTGGTGGTGGGTGGAAAGAAGGGTCGGTTGAAGGTGGGTTTTCCAGGGAGAGGGTGTTTGCGGTTGGGAACCCATATCGTGTGTCAGGGGTGTTGGAGAGGTTTGACAGACCGGCCAAGGTGGGGTGGTGGCGCGAGCCTGGCAACGCAGGGTGATAACTGATAAGAAAATTGGAGTCAACTAGCGAGTTGTTTCTGTGAGGCCTTAGGTGGTGGTGAGGCCAAGTAAATTGGGGTGGTGGTGCAGTTGTATGACCAAGGCTGATAAGCAAAGAAAATTGGAGTCAACTTCGGTGAGGCCTTGAGTGGAGATGCGATCGGAGAGGCAGAGCTGAGGGGAAAGAATAGGGAATTTTGTCTTTTTATTTTTATTTTAAATTTTCTTTTTTAAACTCAGCGGTAAAATCATCATTTACTCCAAAACTGGTCAATTCCGCCGTTGACAATTGGAGTCAATGCCTCGGTAGGGTTATATTGGCACATACTTCATAAAGTTCGAGTTATTTTGGCACTTTCTAATTTTACTGGGTTATATTTGGCATTTTCAGCCCGAAATTAGAATTATTTTCACACTTTACTCTTCATGTTATTGCAAAAGTTTTTTATTTGAATGAAATTGTTAAGTAGTAACATATGTGTAAATGACATGTTCAAGATCACATATGATATAATCACATTTCATTGAGCTAAACAGAACAAGAATTATCGAAAAATGCTATAAACCTTCATTTTAGTGATGATTTCAATTTATAAAATTAAAAAGGGTTTGATAAGAGTAAATATAATCCCAACTTTTAGAAAATGTACATGTACTTCTAGATCGATATTGACTCAAAAACTCATAACACCGATGTCCATACCGGCGTTGACTAAGCAAACAACCCCTAAACTCACAGCCATTAACTATTAGAATAAAACTCCCACACGCAAATGATCAATTGATGCTTCTTGTAATAAAAACAAGGACTTGATAAATGTTCCTATGTAACAAGCACATAGAAATCGAAGCATAGTAAATATCTGCAATAACTCTTAAATTCCTTTATGAAAAATGTGGAATATTGGAGGTATGGTATGGACGAAGAATTGAGGCTTCAACATAGAAAATTTCTGAAACCAAAGATTTTTTTAAATGGAAGAAGAATTTATGCGAAAGAAATTCTGCACTGAAGGGTCTAGCAAGAGAGTCAATAGTCAAATTTGGACGGACATTTATTTTGCTTTTTTGACTAACTACTTTTGGGGGATTGTTTTGTAACTGAACTTAAACTAATTAAGCTAAAAAACAAAAATAAAGCGAAACTTCATCACATCAATCGAATTAAAGCATATAGAATTGAATTAAATTGAAATGGTGGAAAAAATAAAAATATCAAATGAACTTTTAAGTGTGCAAATTTTACCAAATAACTGTAACAATATTTATTTTTTTCACTTAATTTGAATTGACATAAAATGTAGATAATTTCAGCTAAATTAAAAAGGAACAGAATTGAAATTTAAATGTTGATGAAAAAAGTGTTAAAAAAATAATTAAATGTTTATCCAACACGTGAGATTAATTCATGACATAAATTATACTCCATATCATGTTTTTTAAAGGAATATAGAATATTATGTTCAAGTCATACTCCCTCTATTTTATTGGATGTGGCATACTTTTTTCCGGTTGTTTTTGTGGATTTGGTACACTTTGCCTTTATAGTAAGATTCTTTTAATTTCATTTACTGATTCTACCTTTCTTTTTTCAAATTCAATTTCATCCATTTTTTTCATTCGTCTAAATTTAATCAACTAATGCTATGATGTCTCATCCAATGAAAGGTAGTAGTTTTTTTCCATTTTCGAATTGAGTTGCTTTCCGTTGACTTAACATATTAATTGAACCATGCATTTAATACGATCATTATCGGAATTTTTTATTCAGATTTTACAATTTGATAATTATACGAAAGAAATCAACAAAAACAATTATATAATCATGTTCTGAAAAATAGTGTTTTCAGAAATTTTGTGAAAGGGGCTTTTAAAAATCATTCCCCCCTCCTTATACAGTTCTGTTCGAAAATTGATCGATCCCAATACATTAAAGGACATGTTCTCTAAAATTTATTTGCATTTTAATTCGCTTTAGTTCAAATCAATTTAATTCAGTTCAGTTCAAATCAATTTACTTCAATTTAGTTCAAATTAGTTCAGTTCAGTTCAATAAAAAACTATTTTTGCAGATTTAATCTTTATTGAGTCATATTATTACTATTTTTCAATACAATTAATTAAGTTCAATTCAATTCAAATCAAATCAATTCATTTCAAATCAAATCATATCAAATCAGTTCCGTTCATATTAGCTCAAAAAAGGTGATGTTATATCACGCATTGTATTTTACTAGTTACGCTCTAATATGTACACATACATGTATTATTCTTTTGATTTTATATTTTTGTTTGTTTGTGGGATTTTGTGTTGTTTAATTGTTTTGGAAATGAAAATGTTTTCATTTCTTCCCCATCCCATCTAACCAATTCTGCCCTGCTCCTTCTAAACCCCAGTTAGCCGACAACCAGGATCCGTCGTCGAGCTACGGCCACCGCCGCCCACCACCACCAGCCGGTGAGGACGGTCGAACACCGCCGACCACCACCTAGACGGAAAAGTTAGTATTTTCTTTTCTTACCACGTTTTCAACACAATGTTCGCCGGATCAAGTCGTTTTCTACATTTTGTTGCAAGGAAAATAACTTTTGAACCGAAAAATTCTGTAAAACAAATTTAGTGGGCGGCAGTTTTCGATTTTAAAACTTGGGGATGAGGACAGTGGGATGGGGTGGACGGGCGACGGGGTACGGTGGGCTGCAGGTGGGGTGGGGACGGTGAGGAGAATGGTGTGATGAGGACGGGTGGGGTGAGGACGGTGGACGGGTGGGGCGAGGAGAATGGTGATGACGGGTGGGGTGAGGACGGTGGACGGAGGATGGTGGGGTGAGGACGGTGGGGGGAGGGTTACGGAGGGCTAGGGGGAAGGGTAGGGTTAGGGTGGGCTGGGGGGAGGGTTGGGTTAGGGATTTGGGTCTTTCGGTTTGTGGGGTTGGGGGTTGTTAGGGAAATTTCTTCCAAAATTGAAAATATTATATTAGTTTAGGGTTTTTAAATTTTTTTTAAAATAAAATAAATTATAGGGTATAAGATTTTTAAAATAAATTGTTTAGGGAAATATTCATTATTTTAATTTGAAAATTTAATTAATAGTAATGATGGAATAAATTGAAAATAAAAATGTAATTTTATTTAAATAGAACAATCTGAAAATACTGTTTGGATATAATTGAAAAATTAGAAAAAAAAACTTTAAAATATAAAATATTATAAGAATATATAAGCAGACATGAAACTATGAAATCAAAATTTTAATATAAAAAATATTGCATTACTACAGACCAACTCCTGCTATTGACTGTTGAACAAAGATTGATCCTGATCACCCCTGGAAATATTTTTCGAGCTATGAAAATCGACACCTAAAACCAGTGTCTTAAATAGTGGATGAATGTCGTCCAAATATAGGGGGATTCCTTGTTCAATTGTCGTGTGCATGACACAAGCACATGGTATTCCGTGCGTCGAACGCAGTATACAACCACAATATGTGTAAACCTTTGCTCCAAGTGTTGCCTCCCTCCTCCACTCGTCCTTCAACTTATCCAGACAATATTGAGACACATTGTTAAAAAGGTTATGGAAAATGACTGTACGGTGCAATCTACCGGTGCACATTCTTGATCTTTCCAGGCTTTCCTTAATCTTAGTAATCTGACCGGCTATCATCAGGTCGACACGTCTCTATATCGTATCCAGGGAACTGGTGGATGTTTGCAACCACCCTTTCAATGATGATTGTGCGCTTTCGACACGACATGTAGTTGTGTTCCCAAAATGAAGATATTCATTCGTCCATGCCCAAACGAATTTCTCCTTATGGGGGTTGAGTCATATTGTCTCAACGTAATTAATAACAGCTACACTCGAAACCCAACCAGCCATCAAATCTGTCAAAGCATACATATGCAACGATGGTTGGGGCATTGCAAACTCGTGACCATACACCACTTTTGAAGTATGCCTTGTTCCTCTTACTCCCTTTTAACACAGTAATACGTGTCTCCAAATCCTTGTTGATGTGCCAAGTAAAAAGTAAATGCTTTGAGTCTGGAAATACTACCTGAATTGGCCTAATCAATCCCAACTCACGATCTGTGACTACAACCTCAGAGACAGGTCCATCGACAAACAATCTTCTTAGTTCGCAAAGAATCCACTCATAAGTACCTGTTGTTTCTTAGACGACAATGGCAAATGCGATTAGGAAATTCAAATTACACGGAGAAATGCCAACCATCTCAATCAAGGGCATGTCGTATCGATTTGTCTTGTACGTTGAATCTATAACTACGATCCATGGATAATTCCGGAATGCCACAACGACTTCAGGATGAGCCAAGAATAAATGGGTCAGAGTACCATCAGGAGCTGCACGGTGACTAGTAACGTATCCGTTGGAGGTGGCCATGTGCAAACAATTCTCAGCTGTATTGCGCCCGCCTCGCCTTTCTCTTCCATAAGCCGATTGCTCATTATATATTTGCCTAATGGTTTGATCCAGGCTCGGAAATGCACGACTAAGGATCACATTGATATGCCTAGGAGCTGTCTCGGCATCCGTCAATTCTCTTATCATTTCTTTCGCTTCATCATGAAGCTTGCTACTCAGTCTATTCCCCTCAGAGTATACTGAAAACAGGTGGTTGTGAGTCCCTCGCCGAGGATCATTGCATGGTTGAATGTTCCAACCATCCCCTGTTTTACTCTCGCATAACAATCATGAAAGAGCAATAAAAACTTATGGTCGACATGTTACTTCTTTGGACGACATCTGAATCGCTCATATCAACGGCCTTATCATTCCGATCCTTATTGCAAATACAATAAATCCCGAGGGGACCATTATTATTATTTTTTGTACGATTTCACGACAAGTTGAAATCCAACACGAAGGGTTGTCTGTTGCAGGTACGAATAAGGTTCTATATGACTTGGAAACACATTTGTTGTCACAAATAAGCAGTAGTAAGAACACATTCCCCCCAGAATGTAATAGGCAGATTGGCTTAAAAGCGTAAAGCACAAGCCACATTAAGCAAATGACGATGCTTGCGCTCAACTCAACCATTCTGTTATGGTGTATCAACTATAGATGTCTCAAAAATGATCCCGGAGTCAGAAAAATATAATCTCAAGGGTAGAAATTATGTACCATTATCAGCCCGGACACGCTTTATCACACATCCAAACTGATTCTTGATCAAAGCACAAAATTCACTAAATCTAGATGCTACATCAGACTTAGAAGCTAATAAATAAACCCAAATAGAGCGGGAGTAATCATCAACTATAGTTAAAAAATAAAATGCACCACAAGAAGATGGTGTTTTATGAGGACCCCAAACATCACAATGTATTAATTCAAATAAAGAGGTAGCATTTGAATTACTTAAAGAAAAACTATGTCTAGTCTGTTTTGCTCTATAACAGACGGAGCAAGGAACATAAACTTTATTTGTGCTAAAATTAATAGGAGTAGAAGACAACATCGTAGATGATGGATGCCCAAAACGCTGATGTCATAAATCAGAAGAAGTAACTGAAGCAACTGTCAGTAAAGACTGCGAGAGACGAACATTCGGATCCAGCAGATGAAGCCAATAAACCTTCCCTTGCTGTTCACCCAGACCAATCACATTCCTCGCACTGATTTTCTGTAAAATGCAATAATTTTTAGTAAACAAAACTACGCATTTTAATGCATATAACAATCTAGAACATGATAATAAATGGCAATGCAGAGAGGGTATGTAGAGCACATGAGTAAGAGTAACATCCCCAAAATGGATAGAACCATATTGGGTAGCAGATGACACATAACCATCAAGCAGTACAACATTAACGGAATGAACATCAGTAATAATATTAATAGGAGAACCCTTGTCACTGGTCATGTGATATGAGGCTCCCGTATCAAGGATCCATGGTGAAGTAGACTTACTCGACCCATGGTCAGACACAACATTAAACTGATTAAATAAATGTAGAGTCGTACTTTATTGGTCATCAGACAGAGCATGACTGAAATTAGAATGGATAGGTACAGTATGGGAGGCCGCAACAGCGTGTCCCGGAGGAGATACGGCGACATATGGGAATGGTGGTGGTATCGGGCGGCCATCAGCGGTTGGTCTGGCGTGAACGGAGGTGGCGGTTGGATGGCTCGGCACCGGCTTCTTGGTCTTTTGGTTCAATTCTTTGAACAAATGTGGTACTCCAGTGAGCTTGAAACATGTATCTTTATCATGGCCCTTGCGATGACAATGCAAACATATTATATTCTTGCGATCAGCTGAAGTGAGAACAACTGGCGAAGAACCCGAAGGTGGTGGACGTCGTGCAGCATACACCATTGAGTCAGTTGAAGTCTCGCGAGAACGAACAAAGGCTCTGTGATTCTCCTCCTGAGCAATAAGAGCATAGACACACATGACTAGTGAAAGTTGATCGGTGGTCATGAGGTTGGATCGCAAGGCATGATAGCCTTCGTCAAGACCCATGAGAAACTGGTAGATAATATCTTGCTCACGTTCAAAGAAGGCTTTGGAAGCATGGTTGCAAGTACACAGAGGTTTACAAGCTTCATGGGTGAAGCATGGTTGCAAGTACACAGAGGTTTACAAGCTCCACGGGTGCAAACTAAAGGAAGCCAAAGTGCGTTGTAATCACCAAACAGCTTCTTCATTTTGCTAAAATAAATGGCAAAAGTCTGACCATTCTGTCGACGGTTCTGGGTATCTTCACGCATTTCCAGAATTTTTGGACCATTCCCAAGAGTAAAACGAGACTTTAGATCATCCCACAGTTCCTTCACTGTGGAATAGTAACCGGTAGAAGAACGTAATGGTGGATCTAAGGTCTGCAAAACCCAACACACCATGGTAGCATTAATTCCAGGCCATTCAATCCCATCAGGATGATTGTCTGGAGGTTTAGTAATGGTTCCATCAATGAAACTATTCTTTTTCTTAGCAAGCATAGCACCGTAGATAGCATTAGAACATTCTAGGTAATTCTCCTCTCCTTTAAGTATAACAGGACAAATGGATAAACCCGGGCCGTCGAAAGTACTGAGGAAGTAAGGGTCATGCATAGAATGACCCGTAGGAACAGAACCCCCAGTGCCAGATTGCAATTGCAATCAATTACCGTGTCTGCTACTATAAAACTTCCCTTATCTGATCATTCTGAGAATTCTTCAACCAGTCTCCCTGCTTTTGAGAATCTTGTCAGCCTCCGACCATCCTTGTCCTCCAACCATACTACTCCCTCCGTTCAAAAGAGTTTGACACACTTTTTTACCCTTTTTTCTCAAGGCACGCATGACTATAAATTTCATGTAATATATAAGTAGTAATATTATCATGTGAGGTATTGTTGGATTCTTCGTAGCATGTAATTTTCAAATATAAAAATTTTATATGATATTAACATATGTAGTAAAAGTTATTAGTGGTCAAACATGTCTTGGGAAGAAGGGGTAAAAAAGTGTGTCAAATTCAAAGGAGTAAGTTGAAAGTTCTTTTCCATCTTAAGCAACTTCTGGTCAAACACAACCTTTGAAATACTCCAAACAGAACTTCCAGATCATTTCCAAGCTTATCAACTACCGCCCCATGAAACTTCGTATTACTCATGATAATACCAGTAAATAGAAATTGGTCGGTGCCACTTGCTAAGGCTCTCCATACCCTAACAAAGTTCGACTGCATTCATATGTTATTCCAGCAGAGACTATTTCCCTTGTAAATATTCTAATCCAAAGTTATCAATAGTGTTAACTTCCTTATCAAGATTATGATAATCTGCGGACTGGTTCCACGCATCAGATGAGAAAATCAATGAAAATAAAGGAGATCCTAAACCACAGTCTATTACCGAGTGTAAAAATAGACACGATTGGACTGAATGGAAAAAGGGCTATTGAAGCTGAATTAGAATCGCTTAAAAAACGCAAAGTCTTTGGGCCATAGCACTTACGCCTGAAGATGTGAGACCAGTTGGATACAAATGTGTATTTGTGCGAAAAATAAATGTAAAGAACGAAATTGTGAGATACAAGGCACGATCTGTTGCACACGGTTTTTCTCAAAGGCTCAGAATTGATTTTGAGGAAACGTATTCCCCTGTCATGGATGGAATTACATTCAGATTCCTTATCAGTCTATCAGATCTTGAGAAACTTAATGTGCACCTTATGGATGTTGTTACCGCGTACTTATACGGCGCTTGATGCGGGAATTTACATGAGAATCCTTAAAGGATTCAAAATTTATGAAGCATTAAGTTCAAAACCCAAAACCCAGAGAAAGATATTCAATCAAATTACAAAGATCATTATATGGGTTAAGGCAATCCAAACACATGTGGTACAACCGACTAAGCGAATATTTATTACAAAAGGGGTATGTAAACGATCCTCTCTGTCCTTGCATTTTCATCAAGAAAAAAACATCAGAATGTGTGATTATCGCTGTCTATGTTGATGATTTGAATATCATTGGGACAAATGAGGAGATTCTGGAAGAAGAGTTCGAGATGAAATACCTTGGGTAAATAAAATATTTTCTCGGTTTGCAGATTTAGCACTTGCAAAGTGGGATACTTGTGCATCAATCAAATTACACGAAAAAGATATTAAAGAGATTCAATATGGATAAATGAAATCCATTGAGTACCCCAATGTTCGTCAGATCCCTTAATTTGTAAAAGTATCCATTTCGCCCATGTGAGAAATCTGAACAGATTCTTGGTCCGGAAGTACCATATTTCAGTGCAGTTGGAGCTCTGATGTATCTCGCTAATTGTACTCGACTGATATAGCTTTTGTTGTTAACTTATTAGCGAGATTCAGTTCATCTAATACTAAAAGACACTGGAACGGAATCAAACATGTATTTCGTTACCTTCAAGGAACAATTGATATGGGATTATTTTATCCCAACAATACGAAACCAGATTTGATTGGCTATGCATATGCAGGTTACCTGTCAGACCCACACAAAGGGAGATCTTAAATTGGTTATGTGTTCACCTGCGGAGGTATTGCGATTTCTTGGCGTTCCCAGAAGCAAACACTCACCTCCGCATCATCAAACCATGCCGAAGTTATTACATTGCATGAAGCAAGCCAAGAGTGTGTGTGGTTGAGATCCATGACTCGACATATCAGAACCACAAGTGGTATCCTATCAAATGATGATCCTATAACATTTTATGAAGATAATGTTGCGTGTGTTAATCAAATGAAAGAAGAATATATTAAAAGTGACCAAACAAAGCATATTTCTCTGAAATTCTTTTCATTTACTCAGGAGTTAGAAGAGAATAATGTTATTAACATTCAGTATGTTCGTTCCTGTGAGAACTCAATAAATCTCCTCACAAAAACTCTTCCCACTTCAGTATTCAGGAAACATGTTCATGACATCGGGATGCGAAAATTACGAAATTTATGAAGAAATCACCAATTATTGTAATGAGCTATACGTGGTTGTACTCTTTTTCCTTAGTGTGGTTTTTATCTCATTGGATTTTTCCAAGTAAGGTTTTTATTGAGGCTGCATGAATACGTAATTATTGTGATGAGCATTCCGGGAGGAGTGTTATGAATAATGAAATGTTCATTAGCAATAACATAGATTTGTGATAATTAATTATTTCACTCTTTATTTACCCCATGGGAACACTATGTAATTATCTCCTAAATCCTTCTATAAATACCCCCTAAGAGGATGAAGAAAACACACCTCTCATTCTCACCTTATTTCATCCTTATTTTTTTCCCCATTCTCTTCATCTTATTTTCTATATCAAATTTTTTGCCACTTTCTTAATTAGTGCAAAGTTAGTGATTTTCAAAACAATATAGATGGACGAAAAGGGAGTATGATGTTTATCCTGTGACATAGTATACTCCCTCCGTCCCACTTTAAATTGCTTATTTACTTT
>JAULKM010107234.1:0-23973 GCA_032355605.1 Rubia tinctorum | reverse complement strand
AGAATTAAAATCAGCATATTATAATATTAGTATGTTATTTTTAGACAACTTGGGTTTAGGTTAGTCAAAATGACTTCGATATCCCCTGTTGCTAGCACCAGACAAATAATTTCTATTATATGGTGTTTGAGATAAAGTGGAAAAATTTGAAGAGAGACAAGGTTATTAGAAAAATGCCAGTGGTAATAAGAGAGATACAACTAGAGAGAGGTTGATACAATTAATCTATAGACGAATTGATACGACTAAAAAAACAATGTTTAAAATTTATAATAGAAGAAGTTATGATACGAAAAATTTAAATAGAATAATTTCTTATTTAAAAATTATGGAGTGAAAAATAATTAAATAATGTAAAAGAAATCATGATGTATAAAGTGGTCTAAATAAACTTTCTTTTCCTTTATATTAATTAACTTTATAAAAATATTAATATTAATATAATTTTGTCAAAATAATTTGAATAATATTATTCCTTACATTATTCGCTACATTATTGATAATATGTATTTTGAATTATGAAATTGTGCATTACATCCATTTATTTATTTATTTTACATGTGTATTGTTTGTGTTTACTTTTCTACACGCCATAAAATGATGCTTGGAAGGTGACTTGATGACATCCAAAGTTTTAATAGCATGTTTATAATTAGAATGAATCATGTGAGAAATAATCAAATTGTTCGAATAACTACATTTTTACCACTGACATAAAAAATATATATATTAAGACGGTTTCATCAAATTAATACAATAAAATATTACACAATATATCAAGAGTTATCAGTGAAATATATAAAAATGTGAGCGTCACAATAAATATTACCCAATATGTAAAGAATCATCAACAAAGAGTATTACTTTGTTGGATGTAATACATTTTGGTTGGATGTGGCACACTTTCCATTTTTGATTATCTTTGTGAATTTCACACACTTTCCTTTTATGGTAAGATTCCTTCAATTTCATCCACTCATTCTACTTTTTCCCTTTCTAAATTCAATTTTATCCACACATTTCATTCACCTAAATCCAAACACTTAATGCTATGGTGCCACATCCAACGAAACAGAGGTACTACAAAAATGTATACCACAAACACCGCGCAACGCGCGGTGTCATCCCGCTAGTCTTATACTATATAGAGGTTACACGTGATCTTATATAAGAGTACCCTAAATAATTGCTTTGTCGGCTCAGGCCAATGTGGAAAAAAAGAGACAAAAAGTGGATATAATTACCTGGACCGCACCTTATCTGGCACTTGCGGTCACAACGAGCTTGAAGCCTTGCTGAAACAAAAGCAGAAATCAAATTATGGTGCTGAGGAATCAAATTATGGTGCTGAACCAAAAGCAGGAATCAAAATATGGCACAAATGAAGAAGCATGATTTGAAGAAATACTTACGGAACGAGGGCTGAACGCAGGCGGTTTGGCAGGCATCGAGGCAGCCGATCTGGGCAGAAACCGGAACTTGCCAAGAAACTGTGAGTAAGAAAAGAACGAGTATGAATGCCATGGCGGTGTTCTTGGTCTCCATTTTTGAGTTTTTCTGTTCTTTTTTTCAGAGAATTTTGTTGAATTGGTTTGTGAAATCCTAGTAATAAGCTCACTATAAATAGGAAGGAAGGACGGAAGGTGGTCAGTAGAATTTCCTTCAATCGCCGTACCTTTTTGGGAGTAACATGGGCAGCTGGGCAAGTGGGCCGACTAGTTTGAATTCGGTTTTGCTTTTTACAAATTTATTAAAAAATTTTTTGTAACAAATCAAATAACTCACCGATAATATTGTCACTTTTATCGATTTAATTAAGATTGATTTTGAATGATGTGTCGATTATGACCGGTTAATATATATATCATTCATTTAAAATTATAAAATATAAATTAATATTAATATTGATTAGTAGTTAGAATTGTAAATTTTAGAATAAAAGATACGAAATTTAGGAACTGGATAATTGTGTTGTATAGGAGTTGAATGGTTTTAAAATTAATGTTAAAATTGTACCGTGAATTGCCGTCGATAATTATTAGTAAGTTTTGATATTGAGTTTGTGATTGAGGCCCAAAACTTAGTGAAGTAATTTTTTAAGTTGAAATTAATTAATAATTAATGTGCTATAAAATTTCTTATTGATTCTCCGGCTAGACCAATTACCATTTAATAAAACTGATAAAACAACCATATAATCGACATAACTAAATAACTGTAATCGATATTAACCGATTAATTGAATTAAATTCCAATTTATTTTTTGATTTTCCAGGTTTTTTGAACGGCCCTAATCAAGAGTGTAAATAAAATGAACTGTTTGGGAGTAATTTGCGAGTAGTTTCATCAAATTTTGGTTTCAATTAATTTTGTACCGTGTTAATGTCATTGTGGTTTTTCGGGTTAATATACTATAATATATAATATTATTGCGTGTATTTAAATGTTAAATATATTTAAAAAATATATAAATTCTTGTTTTAAATCGACTAATCGTTAAATAGAGTTATTTTATAATTGATGTAGGTAATTGGGTGACTTAATATTTATTTTTATTTATTGTAACAAAATTCTTATATTTTTTAAAAAATAAGATGTATGGTAATATATAAATAAGAGAAAAGTGCATTTTTAACCCTATGTATTGTTTAAAAGTGCAGATATAACCTTATAAAATCTCAAAGTGCAAATCTAACCCCGGATTGCATTGACCAGAATGTCAACGGTCAATTTGGCCCAAAATTTATGAAAAGATGATTATACCCCTTCTAAAATATATTTTTAAAAAAGAAAGGAAAATGCCACTCTACCCTTACCCATGCCCTCTTTCCTCCGCCACTGCTAAATCTTCGAACAAAACCCTCATTTTAGAACCACAGTCGAACAATGGTTGTTCGAACAAAATCCTTTGTTGCTGCTCAATCTTCGAAGAGAGAGAGGAGAGAGAGTTTAGGAGAGAATTGGTAGGTTTTTTTGAAGTGGAGAGGAAGATAGGGGAGGAGAGAGACTGTGGTGGTGAGACCAGGAGAGGGGCGGTGGTGGCTCGCGATGGGGGTTGTGGTCATGACGATGGGAGGGTTGTGATAGTGAGAACCAAGAGAGGGTCGGTGGTCGCAGTGGTAAAATGCAGAGCTAGGTTGTGGGGGAGCTAGGGTGAAACGTGGCTGGGGAGAGGTGGTGGCAGGGGAGAGGTGGAGCTCAGCGGAGTATTGTGGCGGGGCTAGGGTTGAGAGCTGGTTTTGGGTGATGAATCAAGTTCGAGGTGGTGGTCGAGACAGCGAGTTTCCCGAGAACATGGGTCATATTCTGCCGGAAAAAGACATTGAGCTATGGAATCCAGAACGTACTTTTTCGGAAGTCGGATCCACTGAAGAATAAGGTGAATTTGGACTTTGTGAGGGATCGGAGGAGGGTGAGGAGGGAGTACGATGAGTTTAAGGTTAGGATAAATGCTCTGTCAGAGTCGATACGATGGCGGTCTGATGCTTATAATGCTCAGGTAGAGCTCCGGGCGAGGAAGAACCAGTTTGAGATCGCCGGTGTAGCGGTGGCAGAGCGGCGAAGCAGCAGCAGTGGTGTTTGAAGATGATAAAGAAGAAGTGTAGGAGGAGTAAAATAGTCATTAAATTTTAAATTTTAATTTTAGGGGTATTTATGTCTTTTCATGTTTGGTTAATGGCAGCCTTCTTTGAGTCAATGATGGAATTGAACAAAATGGGTATAATTGCACAATTTTACAAAAACTTCAGGTTAGTTTCACACTTTCAAATTTTACAGGGTTATATATGTACTTTCGAAATGTAATTATAATTTGACCATAAAATGCGTTAAAATAAGGTTTTCATGACTGATCTAATCGTTAAGAGCATGTCTCTTGAAAAAAAGTATTTCCATAAGTTATGAAAAAACTAATGTTTAAACGGCAAATAAGAAGAAATTTAGACAAAGTTTTTGGGTTGCATTAATCGAGTCATAAACTTACAACTAATGCATTTTGAATAATAAAATTTTAATACTGCAACTAAAATATTTTACTTTTCTATAATTCTAATTCAACTCCGTCTTATCATATGCATATGAAAATGCAATTTTGTCCAAGATTTTACCAATCGTTAATCGGTCTAATAAGACACTTTCTCTTAAAAATATTTTTTTATCGAAGTGGGAGTTCCTGTTTAATTTCAAATTGAATTTAAGATAAAAGTGTTCAATTCCAATACCACTCATTTACATTCCTATATTAAATACTCAGTGAAAGTATCCAGATCTGTAATAACACATGTACACAATGTGGGTCAGGATGTAATCAGAGACATGACTTAATATAAAAATGCACTATTTTTTTTTTCAAAATAAAAAATACTCAGTGGTCTATATTGACTTGACTTCCCTTTTCCTTCTTTCTTGACTATCCTCTTTTCTCCTAGATACTCTCTAAATTAGGAAGTTTATTTAAGTACGATAAAAAAAATTATTCTAAAAATAATCTAGATGAAATTTAAGAAGATAAAGTAATTATTTTTAGACTAAAGTGTTAAAATAATTATACCTTTATGTTGAAAGTGTCAATCTAACCCTGCAAAACAATAAAGTACCAAAATAATCCTAATTTTTAGAGATATGTGAGAATCTAACCCTGGACACTGTTGACTTTCATTGTCAACGGAAATTTTGGCCGAAATGTAATAAAATGACAATTTATTGAAAAATAAAGGGAAAATGCCCTTGATTCTGCTCTTGGGTTTCTGCTTCAGATTTCCTCAATTTTCGCCTTCGCTCCTTCCTCTCTCCGTCGACGACCTCCTCGACCAAATATTCTTCTCCACCTACTGGTCGCCAACGCTCGACCCCAACCTCATCACTGTGAAGCCACCAGCCACCGTCCGTACCGGGAAACAAACTTAGGGTTTTGACATCTCCGCAATCCATCGGATTCCAGTGATGGTGCTCCTCGACACCATAGCAATGGGAGGCGTGACAGTGGTGGAATTGTCGATGCGACGGTAGTGGTGGTCGGAGGGGGAAACAATTTCGTCGAGACAGGATTCTTGTAGGTTGAAAATCCGTCCTATGTTGAAGACAGTTGCCAGTGAATTTTCTCTGATGAATTTGTGCACTCTAAACCACGAATTCATGGTAGATATGCTATGTAATGATGTTCAATGATGAGGTTTTTTGCTGCAAACTAAATGTCTGATGAAATACCTGTGAAGATATGATATTACTTGATTGTTATGTTTGTGCTATTTTAGAGGAAATATACAGAGATTCAAGTAGAAAGTAATGGTGATATCTTTTTGCAGTTCGGTTTTTAGTTGTTAGAATACTGCAGTACATTAAGCAAAGTGGAAGAAATGGCTGTTTAAGTTGGGGAATGCGGTGCCAATTTCTTTGGGGTGGTGGTGGTGGTGGTGGCGGCGGGCGGGAGGGATAAGGAGGTTGTGCAAGTGGAGTAATTGGAGGTGGTGGTGGAGGTATTGGAAAGGGTAAGGGGGCAATGTGGTGGAGAAGGTGTTGGTGGTGCTGGTAGCAACATAAGGGAGGAGGTGGAGGTGTAGAAAGTGGCAGTGTTGGAGGTAGAGCTGGTAGAGCTGGTAGCGATGTAGGAGGTAGTGCTAGTCGCAATGGGGTGGAGTAGTGGCGGGGGCGGCGGTGGAGTGGTTGCGGCAAGAAAGAGGGATAGTTAGGAGGAAATGCGTGTTTTTCATATTTTCATGTTTTTTGTTTTTTTTAAGGAGGGGTAAAATGAGAAAAATAATTCAGATTTTATGAGTAAGGTTATTTGTCATTTCTGATCCGATCAACTACCAAATAAGTGAGTCAATGCCTGAATGTGGCTGTAAGGTTATATCGGCACAATTCATCATAAAGTTAGGGTTTGTTTAGCACTTTATGGTTTTACGGGGTTATATTGATACTTTAATCCTAAAGGTAAGATTAAAAAAACATTTAACCTGATATTTTAACAATATCAGCTAATTTTTATAATTGATTTTCCATAAAGTCTTGTCTTAGGCAGGCTAAACTTTAGGCCAGAGTTTATTGTGCAATTATTGTAAATTTCATTAGGCATAGGGGTTTTTAAAAATATTCTAATAAATTAAGGGACCTACTGTGCAATTATCAAAATACTATATATATCACAAAAATATCAGAATTTTTATTTTTCTTTCCTCCTCATCCGACGATTGAAAACCGCCTCCTCCGATCAGAAACTATCTCCGACCAATGGTTACTACCGGTTTCCGTTGGATTCCAGCCGATTTTCTCCCATCTCCCCTAGAATCGCCGGATCTCGCCGGAATCTTGCCTTCTCTGCTCCAAATCTATACTGTTATGAACCTCCTCGTACCGCCACTAGTATTCTGATCATCGGCGGAGGTAGGACGTTTCCTCTAGCAACGCCGCTAAGGAGAGCAGATCGCTAGCGGATGGATGATTTCCTCTGCTTTTGACGAAGGTCAAAGCTCCACCGGCTTCACTGGTGGCCGTGAGGCGAGCTCCAATCAATCTGGTGATAGAGGAAACTGTATAGACAATGGCGGGGGCACCTAGTGGAGGTGACGGTGGAATTGCAGTCACGACCAATCTGGGGTTTGCAGAAACGATCGAGCTCGTGAAGTTGGGGATGATGCGAGTAGCTCACGGCGAGGAACGACGGTGTTGGAAGGCTGACTGTGACTTTGGATGATGGACGACGACTTTGGTTAGAGGCGTCAGACGACGGACAACGGGCGGGGTCGGACATACACTGATATTTTTATACTGAGAGATGAGTTTTAATTTTTGTGTATTTTTTCCAAAGACATAGACTGAGATTTATTATTTTTTGACTGATTCTACTATCATTAAAGGTTCTTTGGTATAGTGGTTAGTATTCTGGGCATTGAGGCTGCTGTCCTGGGTTCAAATCCCACTAGCCCTGTTTTTTGAAGAATTTATATTCTTAAGGTGCATGATGAGATTTTTTATTATTTGACTGAGAAAACATGTTGAGCTCTATTATTATTTGACTGAGAAAATGTTCAACAAATGTTCTTTGGTAGTGGTTAATAAGTTGGCTTTGAGGTTAATGGTCTGAGTTCGAATCCCACTAGGACCTTTTTTTCAAAAGAATTTATGTTGTTGAGATACTGTAATTTTTATTGTTGTTTAAAGTTTTTTTCTTTTATGTTGATGTTTTTCATTATACAATGAGGTTTATTTGATATGAGTTGATGTTTTTGTAGTTTATTTGGGTGATATTGATTGATATTCTTAAGGTGCATGCCAAGCTTTATTATTATTTGACTGAGAAATTTTTTAGCAATTGTTCTTTGGTAGTGGTTATTAAGGTTGCTTTGAGGTTAGTGGTCTGGGTTCGAATCCCACTAGGACCTTTTTTTGAAGAATTTGTGTTGTTAAGGTACTGTAACTTTTTTGCTGATATTTGTAGTTTTTTTTTTCTTTCATGTTGATGTTTTTCATTATTCAGTGAGATTTATTTGATATGAGTTGATGTTTTTGTAGTTTATTTTGGTGATATGGATTGCTATTTTTAGTTTTTTTTTTTAATTTTCTCATGTTGATGTTTTTCATTTTCCGACTAAGTATTAGGTGATGGGAGTTGATATTTGTAGTGTATTTTATTTCATGTTAATGTTTTGCATTATTCGGATGAGGTTTAAGTGTTAGGAGTTGATGTTTGTAGTGTCTTTTTTCTCTCATCTTGATATTTTTAGGTGAGGTTTATTTGATATGAGTTGATGTTTTGTAGTTTATTTGGGTGATATGGATTGATATTTGTAGTTTAAAAAAATTCAAGTTGATGTTTTTAATTTTCTGGCTGAGCTTTAGGTGATAAGAGTTGATATTTTTTTTCTCTTGTTGATGTTTTTCATTTTCCATATGAGCTTTATGTGTTAGGAGATTATGTTTGTAGATTTTGGGTGGTATATGTTGATATTTGTTGTTTTTAAAAAAAAATTTGTTGATGTTTTATTATTTTAATAATGAAGAATTTATACTCTTGAGATATAGTAGTTTTTTTGTTGATTTTTTTTAGTTTTTTCTCTTTCATGATGACGTTTTTCATTTTTCGGGTGAGTTTTAATTGATATAGGTCAATGTTCTGTAGTTTTTTGGGATTACATGAGATGATATTTTTAACTTTTTTCCCCTCTCATTTTGATGTTTTTCATTTTCTATGTGAGTTTTAGGTGATAGGAGTTGGTGTTTGTAGCATTTTTGTGTATATAGGTGATTTTTTGTAGTTTTTTTTTTGTGTTGACGTTTTTCATTTTTGGGGTAAAATTTAGGTGATAGGAATTGATGTTTTTAGCTTTTGGGTGATATAGGTTGATGTTTGTAGTTTGTTTTTTGATAATTTAAACTATGCTGATGTTTTTATGATTTTAGTTGATATTCTGTTAGTTGTAATCAATTTTTTTTGTTGATTTTTATTTGATTGTATATATTTTTTTTGTTGCAATATTTTAGTCGATAATTCATAATTTTCCGTTGATGTTTTGTTAGTTGTAGCTGGTGTTTATGATTTCCAGTGCCATGGTCATATTATTATTTTTCATTTTAAAAATATTTTTTGATTTTTTTAGATTGCAACTGGCGGAAAAATGATGGGAAAAATTAGACAAAAATCCCTGGAAAAATATCATTGATAGGGATCTGTAAAAATAGTAGAGATATGTCCCAGAAAAATTATTAGAGATATGTCCCAATAAAATTATTAGAGATAGGTGTCTGGAACTAGAATATAGTTAGAATTGCATAAAAGCTCTAGCCTAAATTTTAGGCTGCCTAACATGAAACCATCCCATTGACTTTTGATTTAGAAATAATTAAATTAGGATGTGTTTAGCACAACTGTGCTTATAAGCAAAACTGACTTATTAATTTTGACTTATTTTGAAAGTAAGGTGATAAAATATAAGACTTTATTACTGGTGCATTGATATTACATCAATGACACATCTCATCAATGATGAGGGTTACAATATATAGTGCTATAACAAACCAAAGTCTAACGGAAATAGAATTCTAAGTTTATAAGAAAATTACCATTTACAACTAACTCTATAAGGAAATTAATTCTATAAGGTAACTATCATCTATAATCTTTCCCTACAAGGGAAAGGATGTCTTATTTCCTTATCACCCTCCCTCAAGTTAGAGCATGATGATCAAGAATTCCCAACTTGCGAATAAGATTATGAAATTGCTAATCATTAAAAAAAATTAAAATCTTTCAGTATGACGAGACAGATTGACAAATCGGGGCCGTCAGAGGTACCAAGGTAGTAAGAAGAGTTCATAGATCGATTAGAAGGTACAGATCCCCCAAAGCCAGATTGTAATTGCAACTGTTGAGTAAAGCAGAAATCACGTCGGTGGCATTCAGCATTTGTAGCTTGTTAGCCTCAGTTTCGATGGTGCTACAGGCTTGCTCAGCAGCATCGGAACCGGAACCAGGAGAGATCAGACATGGTAGTAAATTACTTAGATCGGCAGCAACCAGGGGTGGCAGCGGTGCAGAAAATTAGTTAGGCAAAGGCGCGACAGCGCATGAACTCGAGCAGTGGCGCGTGAACGTCTCTCACGCGGCAGATCAGAGTTGTACAGATCGCGGCAACCGTTGAGGTGGCAACGGCGATAAAAAATTTTGCAACTTGCGGGAAAGTCAACGACAGTGGCAGCATGCGTAGTGTAATGAGCGGCTTGAAGGCGGCGGCTCAGGCGGAAAACGACAGCGGAATTTATTTAGGGTTTAGGTCTCAGAATTTTTAGGCTCTGATACCATGATTAGATATAAATTACTTCATTACTGGTGCACTGATATTACATCAATGTCATATCTCATCAATGATGAGAGTTACAATATATAGTGCTATAACAAACCAAAGTCTAACGGGAATAAGATTCTAAGTTTATAAGAAAATTACCATCTACAACTAATTCTATAAGGAAATTAATTCTATAAGGTAACTACCATCTATAACTTTTCCCTACAAGGGAAAGAATTTCTTATTTCATTATCATAAGGGGAGATTAGCTTCTGCTCTTTGCCATAAATAGCTTCCGCTTCTTAAATAAACACTTTTTTATCAGTTTACTAAACACTAAAAATGTGCTTAACTCATAGCAGTTTACCCAACCCTGCCAAACAAACTCATAGTCAATTATAGAATATATATATATATATATATAGATATTCATTCAGACTATTCATAAGTCTCAAGTCATATTGGATCTGGTTAAGATTAAAATTAGCATTTAAAAATAATATAAATTGGTGATCGGATTAGTTTTTAAATATTAAGATTAAAATTGGATCAAAATAATTTTAGACCATACCCAACAGGTATTTCTTAAATTTAATAATTTATTGCAAGTTGTACAAAATTTTTATATATGGTATTCAACTACCAAAATCTTTTGCTAGTACACTCATCACGTTAATCCCTAAAATTCATACCCCTAAAAGATTTGTTGAATATAGACCTATCAGTCTTACTAATTTCACTATTAAAATTAATCAAATGTATTCCACTAAACAAACAACATCCATAAAAGGTAGGGAAATAGCAGACAATATTTTGCTCATGCATGAATGTTAAAACCAATGGATAAAAGGTCCGAGTCACTGAATATTATTGCTAAAATTGACATGGCTAAGGCTTTTGACCGAGTTTCTTGGCTAATTTTAAACTCATTATTGTTGAAATTCGGATTCCATGGTCATAAGGTCGCTCTTATTTTAGGAAACATGAACAAAGCATGCTTCTCTGTGTGTATCAATGGCACCCTCTATGGTTATTTCTAACCTACTAGGGATTTTTGTTGTGTTTGACATGGTTTATAAGTTGTTTTGATTATAACCTCAACCTTTTTTTGTGCTTGATAACTTGCAAATATGGTGATTTTAAAAAAAGTAGAAACTGTTTTTAACAAAAAAAAGTAGAAACCGAGATAAACCAGCTTCTAAAAAAAGCTACGCATTATATTTTGTTAAAAATATTTCTTTATTTCCTCAAACATCATTTTGCCTTCCACTTCCCGGCTTTCCACCCTCTCGCGTTCACCAAATTCTTCACTCTAATCATCTCGTTGTCTTTCGCATCTTCACTCCGATTTCCTATTAATGTTGCAAAGCTCTTCCGTATCCGCTTTCTCTAGAGTCTTTCTCTCCTCCACCGTGCTCTCTCCACACTCTTTATCATTGTTAAAGAACTACTAAACAGGGATTAAAATTTATGTTTCATAACAATTACATGGAACATTTTAGGCTACCACCAGGAGATGAAAACATATCCCACATATCTTATGCTGACGACACTGTAATCCTACTCAAAGCCACCAAAAAATCACTCAAGTGTCTAGTTTTGTTCCGACAAAACTATGAGAAAGCAAGTGGACAAAAAAATAATGTAAAAAAATGACTTCTTTTGTAGGGAACGAGACTACCCAAACCAGCATAAATATCATCAGGAATCTCATAATGATGTCCCATGGTTCTTTCCCTTCCAATACCTGGGAGTGACAATCTTTAAGGGAAGGAAAAAGAATGTATATTTTCATAATCTAATTGAGAAGCTACATGCTAAAACACTGAATTGGAATAACATATGGTTAAATCTAATGGGAAGAACTACACTAATTAAGTATGTACTGGTTTCCATTCCCTAATATACCTGGTGTACAATGTCCCCAACAGGTCATATCTTGGACAAATGAAATCTAGACTTGCAAAATTTCTGTGGGAAAATACTGATACAGGTACAAAAAAGCATTGGAAGGCAAGGGAAGCTCTTTGCCATCCAAAGGCGGAAAATAGTCTAGTATTCAAGGATCTCAGAACCATCATTTACAGCTTCTTCTTGAAGTTTTGGTGGAAGGCTCAAGTGGGAATAACAATGTGGGCAAAGTTCATATGGTCAGTAGCTCCAGCACATAGAACAACTGACCCTTGGAGAATAATTACAAAAGTATCAGAGTAACTCAGGTAAATTCTCAGGCTATCCTAGGCAATGGAGATTCTAACTTCTAGATTGCAAATTGGCTAGGTACAAGTCCAATTATTGATTAATGGCAAGGACAAGAACCAACACCTTTCCCACTTCTAAGAATAAAATATTTCATCAGGGTTAGAACCATACTTCAGCATTCACAGGAAGCTGGTGAAAAACTGATTTTACCGTTTTAGCTTAACTAGCAAACTTATGTTCCAACATAATCTAACTTAACCAAGTATGTAAAGTAAATGAAACGCGAGACACACAACTTGGTTACGTAGTTCGTTGAAATCCACCTACGTCTGCTGGGCCTGATCCAGCTCAGAATAAATCCACTAATCAGGGATACAGTACAAAGTACACCATATAACTATACTTATCTTCTAATTACAATGTGTGGATTTTGTAAGCTCCCCTTGCTACCGATCCGCCTTGATCAGACTCCCTCTAACCTCGAAACTTGTCGACGCTAGATCTCATCCTCTCGAGGAATTAAGGTATACGTTCTGAACTTTAGCACACATGTTGTGTATGTTGGAACATGGTAATTCTGGCTCTTGCAAAGCTTATCGAAAGATAGAAATCTGAATGCAGATCTTCTCGGTTTAATGCGTTGCTTTGCAGCCGTATAATGTCCTCTATTTATAGTCCATTGCAGATCAGAATAACTCCATAATTATCTCCATAATATTCCTATTCCTTATCTGCTTTTGAATCATATCTAAATCTCATAAATAAAGAGATTTACCTTATCCCAACTATTCCATTAATCCAATTCCATAAATATAGGGATTTTCCATAAAAACATAATGCTTCCATACGGGTAAAACAAATATTGCTAAATCACCAATTTCCATAAACCAAAATCCGTCGCAATATTCGTTTCGCAAATCTGCTCTCAGTGTATGTTCCAACATGGTAAGTTTTTTTCTTTAACATAAGTTCACAAATTACCAATCAATTAATCCATGAGATCGCACATAACTTTACAAAATATTACTGCAATTAATTTTAAAATTAAATTAGAAAACTAATTGTAAAAAAAAAGTATACTTCTCCTAGTATATTTTGATTTCCTAGTTTATCAATCATTAATTCATTTACATTATTTTTCTAACATTAATATTTTATATCACCAGTCATCCGTAAAATTTAAGTAATTTAATTGGTAAATTTTTGTTGATAAATATGTTTGAATAATGTAAAATGTATGTTAAAAGCATGTACAGTGGGAGCTCAGAGGGGCTCAATTAAAAATTGGGACAAAACTGAGACTGAAAATTCCCAAAATGGGGGATCAGATGCAACCCGCTTGTCCAGCTGGGTTTTCTGAGCCCGCCTTGCATTAAATGCAAGCCTGCTCATGTGCTCCTCTGGCTTGTGTTGACGTGCGGGCCATTTCCGTTCCTGCCAGTTGTCACGTGACGTGCTGTGGTTGGCCCACGTTGTAACATGCATACCGCTTTTTTGTTTCCTGCAGAGACACGTGGCCCAATCATTTAGTGTCACGTGCCCTAACTAATTTTTAAAAAAGAAAAATAGATTTAAAAAAATCTGAAAATTAATTTCTGTAATTTTTAAAAATTGAAAAAAAATAAAAAAAATCTTTAAAATTTCTATTTTTTTTAAATTTGAAATTAAATTTTAGTTCTTTTTAAAAATCAAAATTACATTTTTTGAAAATATATATGGTTCTTTTTAATTATGGTTCATAAAATAATTTTTGAAAATTGAAATTAATTTTGAAAAAACAAAATCCAATTCAAAAATTATAGTTGCATTATTAAATTTCACATTTCAATTTATTTGTTAGGTAAAATTTTTGAATTAAATATTAACGGTAAAAATAATGAGTATGATAGAGAGAATCAAGTGGGGGTCCATGGAGTGGGATCAAAGTGGCATCAACCATTGTGGAGAAAAAATGGAGTGATTCAGCTGCGGACTCAATTGCTGAGGTGGAAAAGAGACATTGATTATTTAATGAACTGAAACCGCAAGAGCAGGATCGGAGCAGGCTTACCTTTGTACATGATCTTAGAGCTATTGTTTTAACTGCAAATAATCATTGTGTATAAGAGTATGGGTAATGGCGGTTTCTTAATAGTTTCCTATCATTAATAAAACACTATGAAACCACACAAGCTCACGATGGTGGTTTCTTAAGTGGTTTCTTACCCCTCAATTTCTTACTAAGAAACCGCAAGAAACCACACCCTCTCTCATCTAGTGGGCCTCCTAACATACTAATTTCTCAATACATTTTTGTTTTCTTGATTTTCAGTCTACAATAATATTTGGAAGTTCAAAAAAGAAATTTCAAAAAATTATTTTGAAAAATATACACGATATATTCAAAAACAAAATGGAGTGGTTTCATAATAGTTTCAACCACTGGAGGTAAAAATGGAGTGGTTTCAGTTGATAAGGTGAAAGAGAGAAATTGGATATTTAATGAACTGAAACCACAAGAGTAATTTCAGAGCAGTTTCACCATTGCACATGCTCTTAGAGGGAAGGAAGGAAGTATCCAAGAAAATATCTGAATGAAACGTTAGCATTTCATTCTTTATTCTTTTGATTTTTTTTTAAAGATTTCATACCAACAACTAAATTACATATAAACATTCTATTCTACAAATATGACTAATGTAGGAGACACCACAGTTTGAATATGTTGAAACTCATTAAATCCTTGAAACTCCATCTATTTGAATAGTTGGGGCACGCCATCCGAAGAACACTCAATTGTCGCACCACCATCGAACCTGGAACCACCACAATCGCACATTCATGGACCACGTGCAGATTGAGAAATCACATCAGGTACTACCGACACGGTCCCACAATGCCGGATAATCTCTAACAAAAAATTATTCTAATATTCACAATTCTTACTATGAATGTGACTAGAATCTTGGACTTCTCTGTTATAAAGAGCGTGAATTAACTACTAAACTAAAACTCAATTCACCTTTATTCTTTTGGATTTGGTCCTTTGTGTTTCTGTTAGAATATGTGCATGCATTACCCACAGTTTTGGTACAAATGAGTGCAACTTTTCTATTCTACATTCCTATACTCGTTAAAGTGTCTTATATAAATTTTGTTATTATGTAGCGAAACGAAATTCCTATTCTTAAGGTGGGAACCATTTTTAGATACATAGAACTTTCATGGTTTATCGAGTTTATATACAAGTTATTGGGGTTTCTTTATCTTCTTGAAATGTACGATTTTAAATGTTAAATAGAAAGATAATTTTTAAGGTAAAAGTTTATAATAATTTTGAGTTCTTTGGAAAATGTTTAAACAATCTTAATTCGGTTCAATAACCTAACATGGGTTCTGATACCATGTTAAATTTCAAGGTATCTTGTGTTTTCGTGTTTAAACCAGTTGGTACTAATGGAGGTGACACAAAATCTCGTATGTTAGTCATTTAATTTTAAGAAACTGATGTGAGAATTTATATAAACCATTCTAAGTATTCGTCGAATGTTACCATTATGCCTAACTGATCCAAGACATTTAATAATTTCCAAAATCTAAAAATAATTTTAACACTTTTACAAAACTCAAAATTATTTCCACAATTGTCAATAAACTCATAATCATTTAACACCATATTCTAATTTTTAATTATGACACTTCTTTTTTATTTTAACCGCATCGTCATCTCGTGCACATACAAATGTGAAATAGGAACAATGTACAACTGTGCACATAAAACAAGTCTCATGTGTGATTTAAGGATTCATAATTTTGGACAGATCATGAAAATAATTTAGTCACATTGAACAAGTGTAGGAGTGTGCTATTAATGGCGGTTCTATCGGACAGTTAAAGACACTTTAATTTTTTTAATGATCCTGCCTTTGATCACACCTCAATAAAGGCGGTTCAAATAATCGCCATTAAAAGACGCCGATAAAGGCGGTTAAAAACCGCCTTTAAAAAGGCAAAGGAATGACCTTTAAATATTTCCGAGTTTGGAAATTTCTTAGCCTTCGTTGGACCGTTGATTCAATATATGAACTCGGAAGTTTGGCAGTTACAAATTCGGAAACGGGATTTTCGTCTCTTTAACAAAACCTGGTAAGGTTCCGAGCTCGTGTGACGTTTCCGTCAATTTGTGGGTCTTTTTTAAAAAAAATATCACATACCTTTCCGAGCTCGGAAAGGTTGTCGTGTCGAGCTCGGCAATTGGAGTCTTTCCTATGGAAATAGGCCGGAATACATTTCTGAATTCGGAAGTAGGTTCTGATCTTTTGGTTAAAAAATTCACTCTACTAAAATTTCTGGCACAAAAATGGTCTCGATTCATAGTTAGAAATGTAACACAATACATGATAGTATCTAGCACGTTCACAAAAACCTATAGATAACGCTAACCAAGCAATAATCTATAGATATGAATAGAAATAACTATAAATCTATTATGACATTTCTAAACTCCAATTTCTATCTAATTTGTGCTACTCTAGCAATATCGGGATTCCCCAGGGTTGCTGACAAGTTCTCGCATTGTTGATATCATCTTGCGAGTAGGGATTCAAATCCGTTTTGAAAATATGATAATAACAAGATATTAGAAAATATTTTGAAACCTTAGTTAGATAGATTACTATAAACAAAAGTACTCTAACCTTGTCAATTTCAAGTAAATCTTCATGGACTTCTTGAGTGCACTCAGTTGCATATTACATGATGTAATAGTCGCACTCCCATGTTTGTGCTTGTTTTTTGTACTTCTTTTGAACAACATAAAGTCTTAAGACACTTATATCAAATAAATAGAGTTAATTGAAGAAAAAAAATGTTGATAGTCCAACTTAATTTTGACCACTTCTAAAGTCATTTTATTTTGGTCGACATTGTTCAATCGATAAATGCAGCCGACGGTTGGAAGTGGGGGGATCCATCCAATAGATGTGATTAATTACAGGAACAATCAAAATCAATCTCCAATGAGCCCTAATTACAAAAATCAAAATTATATTTTAAATTTGTAGAAACGACGTAGGTAAATGAATTGAACATTGTAAGTGTAACCTTTCGATGCATGGGGCAATGAAAAGTTTCTTATCCTTCCGTCCTAGGGATTTGCAAATGTAGTCAATCCTCCCTTGTGTAGTACAACCAATTTCTTGAATGTTCACCGGGCACATGTATCCAATCCATGATTATTGGTTAAAAAACAAGTACCTTAAGAATTCAAAGTTTGTCATTAATTATATTCATGTTCAAAGTAATAAATATAGAATTTGAATTAATATTATAAAACTCACTCACAAGGTGTAGATCTACATCATCGTTTGATTAATTTGGTCACATCTCCATATGTATTCAAAATCACTCCATAAAGAAATGTGTATGCTGAGTTTCGATCATGCGGTTGAAGCCAATTGCATAGCACCCGTACAAAGTGAGGTGAGTCTCGTAGGATATGTGCTTTAGCAACTGGAGGTCTAACCTTAGTCGGTGTTGTTGGGACTGATTTAGGTGGTGCTTTTGGTTCTTTTGATGTTGTTTTTACCGCTTTAAGAGATGCATGCCTTGTTTCCTTCAAGTGTTGATCCTTCACATAATTGCATATATAAGTCATCGTGGCCAAAGATGGAAAATTCCTCAGACAGGGCCAACTTTCTTGTATTCTCTGTCAATGATTGGCAAAGGGGCTCTCAATACCAACGAATTTTCCTACAAAACCTTAGAAAGACCATCCGCAATAGGTACAGAGTGATGATGTTTCATTACCTCATGAAAAAATCCATCGGCTAAGAGAAGTGGTTAACCATCTATGTCTTGATCAATGTATAGCTCACACAGACGTTATTTCTAAACTTAATTCCTAGGAACATTTTGCAAATCAATAAAATACGTACCTTTTTTCACTTGCAATGATGGCATTGTCGAGGTTGTCGGATCTGAACTATTGCCTCTCAATTCTTGCAGTTTGAACAATTACCTCTCGATTGACCTCAACATCTCCGGGAGAATGGCATGATCCCCTTGACAGCGGTGTCCAATAGGGCGTCAAATCCTCTAAATTGCCTGGTAGAACATAGAGATGGGCAGTAATTAAATCTTCCGCACTAGAACTAAATAGTTTCCCCTGTCTAACACATACACCTTGTAACCTCCCCTCATGTCTACCAATTGGATCACCAACATATTCAAGTTCCTTCATATACTCCGTAAAAAAGCTTTATGGCTTCTTCTATCACGTACCACTGGACGATACTTGTATCCGATCTATATCGATTCCTGACAAAGTGCTTGAATATTTTCATGTACCTTTCAAATAGGTACAACCATTTTTAAAAAACCGAACCACACAACTTTATCTCTCTAACAAGGTGGACGATCAAATGGACCATAATGTCAAATAATAAGGGTGGGAAGTACATTTCCATCTAACACAGCACTTCAACAATCATAACTTGCAACCTATCCAACTTTGAAATGCTAATGCTTTTACAATAAATGGACTTGAAAAACAAACAAATCTTTGTAATGCATAATCTTACATGGGATGACAAAGAAAATCGAATGGCAATGGCATTCAGCTCCCGCATTAGGTTGTGACAATTGTGTGACTTCAACCCAACCAATTTCAACTCCTACAGTGACACACAAGTACTAATGTTGGAAGAGTACGCACCCATTACCTTCACACTACTAAGTGTCTCGCATAAAGATTGCTTCTCTGACTGCAACATGGAATAACAAGCAGGGGAAAATAACATTCATCACCCGTAGTCACTGGCCCCAAACTCTTCTGAATTCCCATCTCAACCAAATCAAGCCTAGACTTTAAGTCTTCCATTGTTTTCCCTGGGGTGTTTAACAACCTCCCTACCAAAGAATCACAAACATTTTTCTCTATGTGCATGGCATCGAGGCAGTGTCTAACATCCAGATACTTCCAATAAGGTAGCCTAAAAATATTGAGCATTTCTTCCAACTCTCATCTCTGCCACCGTTTTTTTCTTCTTCCCAAAGCCATTGGGAAAATTCTTAACACTTTTAAAATTTTAAGTATCGGTTAGTGGCACCTGTGGAGCCCTAGCCTCCACTTTCCCATTGACCCACTACTTCGCCAAACACCATGGGTGCCCCTCTAGAAGAAACCTCATGTGCTCATGATAAATGGATTTACAACCATGTTTCAATTGATAAAAATATGCATCCTTCTCACAGATAGGACAAGCAAAGTGGCATTTCACTAAATACCCAGACAAATTACCATATGCAGGAAAATCATTGATTGTGCAAAATAACATAGCTTTCAAAGTGAAGAAATCTTCAACCATATCATCATACGTTCTGACACCATCTTTGAACAAAGTCAATAACTCCTCCACAAGAGGAGCGAGGTACACATCAATATTGTTACTCGATTTCTTCGGGCCAGATATCATCAAAAATAATAACACATACTTATGTTTCATGGTCAACCAAGATGGAAGGATGTAAATGACCAACATAATAGGGCCAAGAGCTTTGTGTGCTACTCATATTACCAAAATGATTCATACCGTCCGCACACAAGTCTAACCTCAAATGCTTGGATTCATTGCCAAACTCGGGGTATAAGGCATCAACTTTATTCCATCGCCGCTCGGAGTATGTCTTAGAACATTATCCGTTGGTCGGTCCCTATCCACGTGCTAACGCAACAAATTTGCACCTTCCTTACACACATATAGTTTCTTCAAATGGGGAATGATGGGGGAGGTACTATAAAACTTTTTCCGGTGTCTTTTTATTTAATTTCAATGGAACTTCCGCACCCACCGCAATCCCACCTCTCTTCAACTTGTATCGAGACTTGCCACATATGCGACATGTTTCCCGATTTTTATCATCACTCTTTTTATACAATATACAATAGTTTTGGTATGCATGGATTTTTTGCAATTCCAACCCCATCGGGTATAGAATATTTATTGCCTCATAAAACCTATCGGGCATTAGATTACCTTCGGGAAGAAAATCCCTAAACAACTCAAGAGCCTCATTCATTGACTTACCGGTCCATCCAAATTTTACCTTCAAATTCATTATTAGCAAAGTCGCACTCAAAACCGAGTGTTTCGAACCATCGTACAAAGGCATCAATTTGTCGTCAATCAAAACTTGTAACAATTCCGCTTTACCTTGGAACTCCCTTACAATATCTCTCACCATATCATCAAAATCCACATTGCCATCTAATTCATCTCGCTCCACCGTTTTCTCTAGTTCAATTGTATGAGACACTTCCCCAACTTCCCCATACCATACCCAACGAGTGTAGCTCGTTTGAAACTCCCTCATTATGAGATGTTCCCGCAACGTCCTCCTTCCTAAAAACATATCATTTCAACAATCCTTACACGATCATCGTGCTCTCGTCGAACCTCTTTTAGAAGCATTTTCAAATGCTAACGAAATAAATGATTCAACCAATGACAATGTACACGAGGGGTTTTCTAAGATCATTGCTAATGAGTTCATTTCAATCCATTATCCTAAAAGTCAATTACAACGCAACCCATGAGAGTTCAATCAACAACAATTATAACCCTAACTAATCTCAAGCCCTAATAGAACATATAAATACATAAACAAATCAATAAATACATCACCCTTCATATTATTTCAAGATTTTCAAGTATATAATTTGCATAAAATCAACCTTCTCAGATGGTAAATGATGCACTTCTAAGTATGAAATCACCTCTTCATGAATGGGCAAGAAATTGGAGCTTGTTCTCCAAAATATTAGGGTTTGGGAGCATTTAATGTGAGGAGCGTGATTTTTTAATATACTGCACAATTTCTGAGCTAGAAAATATAGTTTGAATCTCAGCAGAACAATTTCCGAGTTCATAAATAGGACCCGAATTCAGTACGAACTCAGAAATTTAATCTTCCCCTGTAACATGGACCACTAGTTCTTTCCGAGCTCGTAAGTGCCCTCATATCCCTCCTCTGAACTCGAAAATACATGTTTTTAAACACCTTCAATTATGGAAAATTAAAGGCAGTTCTACCCTAAACCGCCTTTAATTATCTCTAATTAAAGGCGGTTATTCGAAAACCGACTTTCAATGTGATTTAACCCCCTTTAATTTGAAACATGGGATCCGAATGACAACTTACGAGTTCGAAAATACCTTTTTAAAGGCAGTTTTAGGCAAAATTTTCACCTTCCAATGCCGCCTTTAATAGAAGTCTTTCTACTAGTGTTAATACGTTGTGGTTGTATATAGCGCTAGATTTATAGATTATTCTACTTATAATTTTGAAATTGTTGTTTGTTCATAAATTATTAAAAAATAATTTTATAAGTGAAAGTATTTTAAAATGAAAATGAAATTAAAGAAAGTCAGTTTAAGTCCATCGAACACGACTAATTAAAGTGTTTGGATTCAGTATAACAATGCTAAACAGCAAATTAGATAGAAGAATTTATTTGACATAAAATAATTATAAAATCTCGAATTATATTATATACAAATATACTATTGATAAAACTAGATTACAAATATGGATGGATCCATGGCAGGGAGGGTGGTGCTGGAATCCCCACTTGATTTCATCGATTGATGTTAGAAATGATTTTTTTTTCACTTGTAAGCACCTATCATTACGTTCAAACACCTAATTTTCAGATTCAAAAAATAATAAAGTAATTAACAAAAATATGAAGGATGTAAATTTTATTTAGACTTTGATTTAGATTTAGATTTAGATTTTATACTTAAAGATGATGATTTTTTAAGAAGTTGCAGCGGGGTGCACCATCCATTGATGAAGAAGAATGAGCTATCCATTACAACGGTATTTCTAATAATAACCTCTTTACATTTTTTAAAAATGATGTTTGCTTGAGTTCTTGGTCTAGTGGGGAGTTCAACTATTTTCAGGCCATTCATGTGCATTCGGCTCCTTACAAGAACATTTTTGATAATTTAGTTAACAATCTCTTACTTTAATATCGATAAATTATGTTTTTTTTGTTTTTTTTACAATTGTTGAATATCTTATACTAATTACTTTTTTTATACATTATCATTAATTAATATATTTTTATGCATTTGAAAAAATTCTAATATTTATATTGTAATATCTTATTTTAATAGACACAAAGGGATTTGAGTATATCAAGAAAAAATCAATAATGTATAGTTTGGAATAAGATTATGGAAAATGGTATTTCCCGACACTTTACCCACTTATTATCTGATAATGTATTACTAGTAGTTTTGAATTGAAAAAAAAAGTAAAAACAGATTAAAATCTAACGCGGTAACCGAAAATTTTCTGATTGGATAGCCCCGGAAACTCAAAGCAACACTGTCAGAAAAAAAAACATTAATTTTTTTAAAAAATACAAACTTTAGCGGGCAACTCGAGGAAATTATGTCCCCACTCTCGGGCCCCGGCGCGTGGGACACGCAGCGACTTTAAAACCCAGGCGTCAACATCCCCGGCCCCATATGCGGGACCCACGGCCACCGCACTCCCTCCGTTGAAACCAATGATACAAGAGGCTTGTACCGCACGCGCTATCCCCTCGCGTGGACTGACCTCGACACTCCCTCGCCACTGCGGTTCAGTTTGTTTGTTTGTTTCGTTTAGTATTAACTGGAGTTAAAAGGCTACCGAAGAAGGTATGCGTTCACTGTTTCCTTGTCTCCCCTCTTAAATCTCACACAGCACACACTCTACTGCGTGTTTCTTTTGCACTAGTGGTGTGTGATGAAATGGGCATTTGTTCAAAGAGACTTTGAAATTGCTGGGGAGAGCAAAAAGAATAGATTTTGATTAGATATTTCATAATTTTAGTGGGAATCTTTCATTTTTCCTGTTTCTCTAAAGGTCAGAGTGTTTTTCATATCTTTTCTGATTTCTTGCATTTTGTGTGTGTGGATTTGGGAATGATTCCCACTTTATGAGAACCACTTGTTAATAGTATTTCTCCACTAGTCTGTCTCTGGGATTTAGCTTTGAGGTTTGCTGCATGTGGGGTTTTTCTCTGCAAAGTTGACTATTTTTTATGATTTTGGTTGCCTGGATGATCAATCTTTTCTGTATGCATTATGGGGTTATTTGGGGTTGAGTTTTTTTGAAGAAAAATTTGGTGCCATCATTTTTAGGTAATATAATGACTTCTTTCTTTGGTTTTTGGTTTAGATTTATGTTGTGTTCTTGAAATTTGTTGGGTGATTGATGAACCTTATGCCTTTTGCTTTTGGGATCTTGGTCTCTATTAATGATATTTTTTGGTTGAATTTGTGTTCCTCTTCCTGGTTTGATTAGTTTCGTGGGATTTGTCTTGTGTTGATTTATTGTGTTTGAGGTTTTGCTGTGTTCTGCTTCAGATGTAGTTTCTTGTTCTCATTCTTCCTGTCCGAGGGCAATTTTTTGGACCATTTATTGTCTGTTAGTGTTTATGAGGATTTACTTCTCAATTTTGGCATTTCAGGTAGATTTGGAGGGGCGAATTTCAACTAAAACAGATGGCGTCGAGATCTTATTCCAATCTGTTTGATTTAACTGCTGGAGATTCTCCATCGTTTGCCCGGGGTGGGAAGAAGCTCTCTCGGGTTGCAACTACGCCAGGAAAGTTATTCGAGTTGGAGGATGAGAGCCGGAGCAATGTGAGCTCCGACGCTCAATCTTCGATTTCCGAGGAAAGGATGATCATTGTAGGAAACCAGCTGCCAATTCGTGCTCATCGGAAGCCAGATGGTGAGGGGGGATGGAACTTCAGTTGGGACGAGGATTCCCTCCTTTTGCAGCTCAAGAATGGCCTTAGGGAAGATGTGGAAGTGTTATATGTTGGCAGCCTGAAAGAAGCCATTGATCCTAGTGAACAAGAAGATGTAGCACAAACACTTCTCGAGAAGTTCAAATGTGTTCCTGCTTTTATTCCTCCTGAACTCTTCAGCAAATTCTACCATGGATT
>JAULKM010107228.1:0-23976 GCA_032355605.1 Rubia tinctorum | reverse complement strand
TTATATTGGCACTTACATCAACTAGGTAGGGTTATATCTGCACTTTCAGTTATCAAAAGGTTATATTGGCACTTATGAAAGTATGTAGGGTTATAAAATCACTTTTCTCAAATAATAATTACATGTCTAGGTGTACTGAATTAATGAGGTAGGTGATGTAGAAAATTTTGTCTACACTTCTTAGTGTACCAATATTTACAGCTTAAAATGTAATGAAATATCATCACATGCTGGACATGTAGCAAATGATATAAGAAGCATAAGGAATTTTACTACACTTGAGAATGTATTTAAATGTATAACTAAATTGTGTAGCTACTAATTTTTTTTTTGTAGTGATGCAACATAAAACAGCAACTAGTGCAAGAAAAATATGTAGTGGAATATTAATTAAGTTAGACTAACTTGCAAATCTGAATCAGTACAAGTATCCACCCATCTCAGTATTTATACTCAATATTTAAACTCACTTTAAAATTACAAATGGAAGCCACCCATCTTAGTATACAAAGTCTTGTGCGAAACTGTTTCACAACGATATCAATGACTAATGCACAATTAATATAATGAATTTTAATTTGAGACGACGTTCCAAATATAACTTAAGAAAGTTTGGGAGATGAAGGAGGGATGTGGGTGCAAATACCACTTTTTGAGGGGTTGCTGAGCATAAATAATTGGAAAATTAATGATTCTGGGTCATGAGAATCTATTGGGTCGGAGAAATTCGTGGATATTTATTTTGCCTCATTTTTGCACAATGTGCGAGTTTTTACTGCCAAACTTGATGTTTCATTTTCAGCACTTAATGTTTCAACAAAACATTGTGATGTTTTTTCATAAGTGGTTTTTTACTAAAATAATGTGTTTTAAAGTTAAATTTTGATCTTTTATTGTAAATATTGTGTTTGACAGTTAATTTTTGACACATAATACATGTTGACACTAGTTAGTATTATTTTATTATCTTATATTTTAATTTATAATTTCATTTTCATTGATGTGTTGTTTTGCAGCGAGTTCTTTTAAAAATTGATATTGATGTTTCATTTTTTTGGAATATTTTTTTTATCCATTGATGTGTCAATGGTGAGAATTAATTTTTAAAATTTTAAACCATTTTTTTTATTTTCGATATTGTCAGAATAAATCAGTTAGATTATTATATTTGATTTTATCTTGTTGACTAATTTAGAGTTATATTAGGACTAGGATATCTTTATGCTTTGTACTCTCTATTTATTCTCTTCAAGCAAGTTCTGATCTTAAATTTCAAACCCTAAATTTTATTTTCGCCGCCTCCCTCCTTCTCCATCCGACCAAACCACCACCGATTTCCGGTCAACTTTTTGGACAGATTTTGGCTAGTGACCTTCTCCTCCGGCCAATATTTTAGGCGTTCCGGCAACTCCGGTCTGCTCCTTACTTCTGTCGGCTTTCTCCAGGGCTCCCTTCGCCACATCACCTGCGGTTATTAATTCTAGGTTCCCTTTTCTGGCGAGTTTTCAGTCTATTGGCATGTATTTTGATCTTCTCCGGCGTGACCTTGGTGACTCTCTCGGTTCTTCTTCGGCGCCTCTCTTTGTCTTCTCCGATCCGTTGAGGCAAAGCACAAATCGCTCGCCAAACTTGCTGACATAGACGTAGTAGCCAAACTTTCTGGGAGCATTTACCTTCTGCAGCATATGCAAGATGCGCCCACAGTCTATTCGCACAGGCTTTCACTCACGCGTGCCTCCACTCACGCTTGCTCTACATTCGCTCGTGCAGTACCCTGCTTTTTTCTTCAAATTCTTTCTTTTGCATAATAGCTTATTTTGGTGGCTTATTTTCACTGAATCAAATGCAGCAGGGACCTCAATGGATTGTCAATTCCGGAGCCATAAAATACATGGCGTCATCTGCTTCTGTTGTTGATAATTTGACCCCTTATCTTGGTCGTGACCATATCATTGTTGGTAACGGTTCTTAATTCTCCATTGCTCGTGTAGGTGATTCTTGGATTTCTAAGTCACCGTCTCTTTATGATGTGCTTATTGTGCCTGATATTACTAAAATTTTCTTTCAATTAGAAAATTAACTTGGGATTTAAATGCTTTTGTCTGCTTTGATAATCACTCATTTATTATTCGGCATAAAATCACAAGTGAAATCTTGGGTCACGGTCATAGTGAAAATGGAGTTTATGTTTTAGACTATGGTGCATCTGCTTTACTTTCTACTGTGGAGTCTAATAAGTCGCATGCATCTTCTGAAATCTGGCATGCCGTTATTGCTGGTTTGCTTGCTTCTGGATCCTTAGCTGTCTCATCGATTTTGCCTAAAGCCACCTGATATGAATCTTCTTGCAAAGACTCTGGATTGCGGAATTTCAGATCTTTGACAACAATAGGGATTTTTTCAAACCCTACTTATGCCGCACAAAATTCAAACGTCTAGCTCTTGTGGTAAACTTAATTTCGACTTTCTCACTAACTAGCTCGCATGATAAGTTCACAAGGTTATTGATACTTAATTAACCCGCAGGATTAAGCAACAATGAAGAAGATCGCAAACAATGAGCATAACTCAAAATTCTAAAAATTTGATTGATAAAAGATTATGAAAATCTCGGCCATCCCCCTCCTTTTATAGGGTGAATTTCAGCTACAAAAACCCTAAACACAATTGGAAACTGAATCGACTTATGGCAGTTTTAAGAAGCTAAAACCACATGTAACTAAAATACCTATTTTGAACCCTAATCCGGCTGTCCTCTTCAATAAATATCCTTGAAGAATATTACCTTACCTAATCTTACCAAATCTAATTCTAATCATAATAAAACTACATATTTTTGAAAACCCTAATTGGACTGGGTTAAAAATATTAACTGTTCAGAAGCCCACATGGCCGAGTTATTGGACTGAAATAAATAAAATGTTACAATAGTTTACAAAGATCACACTACCTTATTAAAAAAACCTAGTGGGAAAAAGAGTATAGTGTTCTTCACGATGTATTCAGTTTATCGACAAGCTTGAATAATTAATCCAAACCCTACCCAAATTATTCTTGAATTCTTCATCATGAAGTTGGTCCATCAAAGTATTCAATGCCACATACCTAAGCTTTGTTCTTAACCTTGTCATTGGTCCAG
The DNA here is from genome assembly GCA_032355605.1 of Rubia tinctorum. Taxonomy (NCBI): domain Eukaryota; kingdom Viridiplantae; phylum Streptophyta; class Magnoliopsida; order Gentianales; family Rubiaceae; genus Rubia; species Rubia tinctorum. Next base: position 20,837 of record JAULKM010107228.1, on the reverse strand, counting down.
CCATATCACTTAGAGGATCCCGGACATAACCCTTGAATGTTTGATCAAGTCGTGGAATGTCTTCATTTATTTTGGTACTCGTCTTGGCATCTCCATCACCGCCCTTTGTGAAGCATGTGAAAAGGCTAAAGGAAAATGTTTATCTTTTCATTCAAATGATAAAAGTGTTGCTAGGGTAGTTTATCTGGTTCATTGTGATTTATAAGGACCTTATCCTATTTTATCTACTGATGATTTCTCCCACTATACCATTTTCATTGATGATTATTCCCGGCTCTCGTGGTTTCATCCAATGCGCCGCAAGTATGATTTTTGGGATGTTTATTTCCAATTTGAGGCTTTTCTGGAGAACCAGTTCTCATCCACCATTAAGGTGTTTTAGAGTGATGGAGGGACTGAGTTTGTAAATAGCCACTTACGCTCTCACTTTTAGACAAAGGGCATTCATCATCAGATTTCTTGCCCATATACTTAGGAGTAGCATGGTCGAGCTGAGCGCAAGCACCGCCACATAACTAAGATGGGTTTTTCTATGTTGTATCACTTTCATGTCCCTCTCTCACTGGCATGATGCCTTTGCTGCAGCCACTTATACCATGAATCGGTTGCCTACTCCTGTTCTTGGCGGACTATCACCATATGAGGTTCTTAATGGTCGGGTACACATATATACCAATTTTCATGCTTTTGGTTGGGCCTTCCCGTTCGTTCGCCCATTTTCCGTCCACAAGTTGTCTCTTCGCAGTATTTCGTGAGTTTTTATTGGCTACAACTCGCATTATAAAGGGTTTTGGTGCCTTGACTGCACTACTGGAAGAATCTATGTCACTCGACATGCTCGTTTTGATGAGACTTGCTTTCCATTCACCCCATCCATTCCTTCGACAAACTTTTCTCCACCTCCAGTTTAGATGTTTCTGCTTTTGTTGATCCTGGTTCTGATTCGGCACCTCCTTTGCTTCCTGTTTCTCCTATGCCGACTACATCTCCTTCAATCCCTTGCTTCATTTGTGTCAAAAATCCGCCACCAGCACCACGACATGCCCCTTTTCCCTCTCCGCTGGTCAGTCCACCTGCTCAGTCTCTGCCCAGCTCAACTGCTTCTTCACCAACCTCCTCGGTCGGTTCTACTCCTCCGGTATCTCCTTCTCAGACTCGCACTCATAACATGGTCACCCGATTGATGACTGGAGGTATTCATTGCAGAGATTATTTAGATATTATTGCTCATGGTTTTATTGCTGCCTTGCTTGCTCAGTCTAAGCCAACGGATTATTGCAGTGCTCTTCAGGATCAGGTTTGGGTTGCCGCCATGAATGACGAGATGGTGGCTCTTCGTGGTCAGCACACTTGGGATTTGGTGCCTCGCCCTTAAGACGTTAACATTGTTGGCTCCAAATGGGTTTATCGGATGAAGTATCGACCAAAAGGTGCGGTTAAGCGGCATAAGGCTAGACTTGTGGCGCAAGGTTTCTCGCAGATTCCGTGTTTTGATTTTGATCAAACTTTCAGTCTAGTGGTCAAGGCCTCCGATGTTTGAACAATTCTTGCTATAGCCACCATGCGCTCTTAGCTTTTTCATCAGCTAGATGTCAAGAACGCCTTTCTTAATGGTGTTCTCAATGTTCCGGTCTTTATGAAGCAGTCAGTTGGTTACAGAGATCCTGTTCCTCCAGATTATGTTTGTCGATTGCGAAAGGCCATTTATGGCCTTAAGAAAGCTCCTCGAGCATGGTTCCAGCATTTCAGCTCTTATTTGACTTAGCTCAGTTTTCAGTACATCTCTACCGACACATCATTGTTCGTTCTCTCGAGGGGTTCCTCGTTGTTTTACCTTCTGGTGTATGTGGATGACATCATTCTTACAGGGAGTGACTTGGATCTCCTTCGTCAGTTTATTGACCGGACACATCGTGAGTTTGCGATTAAGGACCTTGGGGCTCTTCATTACTTTCTTGGCCTTGAAGTTTTGCCTACTTCATCCGGTTTACTTTTTGGTCAGGAAAAGTATGCTCAAGACATTCTTACTCATGCAGGGATGTTCGATGCTTCACCAGTCTGTACACCCTTTATGCCAGGTTCTCAGCTGCACAGTTCTACTAGTCCTCCATTCAGGAATCCTACTATGTATCGTTTATTGGTTGGAGCTCTTCAGTAATTGACCATCCCTTGTCCAGACTTGGCCTTCTCGGTTGGCACAGTCAGTCAGTATCTTCTGGACCCCAGAGATGATCATTTTGTGACAGTTACGCGGATTATGCGCTATATCGAGGTACTCATCATTTCGGTCTCACATTTCGTTCTGCTAGTTCTCCTAAGGTATTGGGGTTTTCTGATGCTTACTGGGCTCTATGTCTGGAAACTCGTCGATCTACTTATGGATATGTTGTCTTTCTTGGTGGGAATCTTGTTTCCTGGAGTGTCAAGAAACAACATATAGTTTCTCGTTCCAGCACTAAGTCTGAGTACTGAGCTCTAGCCAACACTGCTTCAGAGGTTGTTTGGCTCACTCACTTGCTTCGTGATATTCGAGTTCCCCTGTCCGGCCCTCCATTGCTGTTATGTAACAACAATAACGCTATCTTCTTGGCTCAGAATCCAGCGGCTCACAAGCGGGCGAAACACATCGACATTGACTATCACTTTGTTTGAGAGTTTGTGGCCTCCACCAAGTTTCGAGTTCGCACGTACCCACTTCTCTCCAGATAGCGGACATCTTCACCAAGGGGATATCTTGTCCACTGTTCGAGTTCTTCATATCCAAGTTGTGTGTTAGCGAACATCCGATGCTTCGCTTGAGGGGGGGTTGGTGTCTAAATAAATCAGTTAGATGATTTGATTTGATTTTATCTTGCTGACTAGTTAAGAGTTATATTAAAACTAGTCTACCTTTATGCTTTGTACTCTCTATTTATTCTCTTCATGATCATTAATAATCATTACAGGAAATCATTCTTTTAGGTATCAGTGTCACATTTTTATGTGACATTTGATGTTTTAAATTTTATGTGCATTTAAGTATTTTATGCGTTTTTAGTGTAATAGTTTGATATTCATCTATTTTAATTTTACGTGTATGTTTGATTTATATTTTAGGTTTTCTATGTGATGTTTCAACTATTTATATTTTGATGTATTTTTTAGTGAATTTTAATTTTGATGTTTAATTATTTTGATTCGATGTGAATTTTTAATGTTTTTACTTGTCAGTTAACTATTTTTAATTTAATATGTTTAGTGTATATACTTGATATTTAACTCTATTTATTTAATGTGCATATCTAGTGTATTTTTTATTTGATGTGTATAAATTATATTATTTAATTTGTTGGGGTTTATTGTAATTTTTTCTGGATTAATGTGCACTGGGGGTGTGTTATTTGTCACAGATTACATGTTGTGGGCTGAGGAGAAATTAGGAGGAATTTGAGGAGCATTGGGGGCAATTATAGCAAAAAAGAAGAGAGTCCAAATATTTTGAAGAAATGTTTGGCCGTGTGCAAATCGTAGAGAATATTTGGAGAAGATTTTGGACTTGTTTTTGCAGATATTTTGACGTAATTTGATCAGATTTTAAGAGATATACATTGAGATATTGTTGGAGATTTGATTATGATTTTTATTCCTTAATTAGATAGGGATAAGATTTGAATTTAAATTTGTATGAGATTATATTTTAGTTGGGAGAAGAGTCCGATACGGACTGTACTGGGAAAATAGTGCTGGTATATGATATTACGCAGACATAGATGGGGGAGATATATACTTTTGGTTTTTCTCAGTTGTTTACACATTAGAGAGGCAGCAGACATTAGTTACCATTGGTTTTCTTTGTTTTAGTTTTGTTTCTCCGCATAATTAATCTCATCACCTGATTATCTGCTTTCGTCGGTTTCCGTGCCAAGTATTCAATACACGGTTTGCTTATTGCTTGTTCTTTATTATTTAATTATGATTAATATTTATATTATTAATTTGTTTAGTTTAATCGCTATGAGTAGCTAATTAGTTTATCGGCAGAAAATAACAACCGTTAGTTTTTAATCGTGAGGGTTAATTGCTTTATAATTGATTCTTGCATGTTTTTTTATTGTTTTTGGTTGAATTTATTTCTAGTATGTTTAATTCTAGCCAACTTGAACGTTTTAGAATATTGCTATCTAATTTCCGCCAATACGTAATTGTTGGATGAGATTAGTAAGTGCCACAATCTTGTGAAAAACAGCTACTCCCTCTGCCCCAGTTCAATCTGCACACTTTTTGGTCAACTTTCTCAAGACACATTTGATCATAAATTTTAACTAGTATATAGATACAAATATCTTTATGTGAGATATCATTGGATTCCCTGCATGATGTATTCTCTAAACATCAAATTTTAATACACCATTATTATACATAAATAAAGTTATCGTTGGTCAAACATGGTATGAGAAAGTTGACCAAAAAATGTGCAGTTTGAACTGGGACAGAGGGAGTAACCAGCTGAGACTGTAATAGTAAGAAGATAAGAAATAATTGAGTGTGCGTTGCTATTTGCTTTTGCTTTGGTGAATGCTATAGATTGGGTTCTTTTAATTCTTAATGCTATCAAAGTGTGTTCTGGTTTAGCGAATACTTTCTGGGGACATTTTGGTAAGGGAAGCCGTTAGTTAATTATAATTGATTAACTGTCGATAAAGTAAGAAAGATTTGGGGAGGTTAAGCGTACCTACTTTCTTATAACCGATAGACGTGCAAGAATTGATTTATTATTGCACCTATGATCGATAATAACTAGTATGAGTTATTCTTAGCCGATATTATTCACATATAGATTATTTCTCATTTTTTAGATTCATTATTTGCAAATTTTAGTGTTAGAAATCATTCTGGAATTAAGGCGTGGTGACATCACCAAAAGAGTTTGAGAAATTAGTAGGAAGAAAAATTAGAATTATTGATTCTGCTCCTCGTGTTATCAACACTGCCTACCGGGGTACTAATTAGTATTTTTCCGAGTTTGCAGGTTATTTGGTGAGTAAAACGACACTCACCAAATTGGCGCCACTGCCAGGGAGCAGTAAGTCAATTTTTTAATAAAATATTCTACTAATCTGTGTGCTAGTGCTTGGTTTATTAGCAAATCCTCAAGGCCGGAATTAATATTTGACCCAGAAGTTGAGAAAACCGCCAAGCAAAACAGAGAGAGAGCAAAGACTTAAAAGGCAGCTTCTGCCGTGACCCTTTAGTTTGCCCAAACCGGACCCCTTACGGTTTCAGCAACCACCTCTGATTCAGAAACTAATACCGAAATGAACAGAGTTGAAGAAAATCGAATTCTTAGGCAGAATCCAAACAACCCTTACATGTGGCAACTCACTGGTCATAGTGAAGAAGACCCCCCACCCCCATTCAGCTTCCAGAGACCGAGAATCCAATAGAGATCAAATTGGCATTCTTGAATGTACTTCTGAAGTTCCACGGGAGAAGGACCGAAGACCCTTACAATTTTCTTAGCGAATTTGTGAAGATTTGTAAGCTGTAGAGGAAACCATCCACCTTGACTGAAGATCAATTCAAATTGGTGGCATTCCCCTTCAGCCCGACAGTAGCAACCAATCAGTGGTTTTCAAGCCTGCAACACAACTCCATTTCGACATGGGCAAAATTGAAGAAATTGTTTTTGGAACACTATTTTCCAGCCACAAGGACAGATGATTTGAAGAAGGAGATCACAAGCATCAAGCCGGAGTATGATGAACCACTGAGTAGTTATTGGCTGAGATTTAGGAAGTTGGTGGATAGATATCTTTACCACAGAATGACGAAAGGGCAATTGCTCCAGTGATTTTATCAAGGGATGATATCTACCGACAAGGACTTGGTGAACTCTTCCAGTAGTGGTGGATTTTCCCACCTTCGAGTGAATGAGGCTAGAGAGATCATCAAAAGATTGGTATTTCCAAGAAGTATGACCACCAGGAAGTCTGAATCTTGAAAAAGGAGACACAGACATCCACTCCCAAACACGATGAGACCAAGGAGAGGATAGGAATAATAGAGAAAATGCTATCCAAGTTCTTTGACAAGGTTGCAGGTGTAAAAGAGGGGTCTTGCGATACATGTGGAGTAGTCAACCATACGACGTCGCAATGCATTCTTACTATGGGGAAGATACCTGTCCAAGCTAATGCTATGGAAAACTATAATGAGAGGCAGCCGATAGGTGATCCATATCCCCCACACCTTTAATCCAAGGTATAAGGATCACCCAAACTTCCATTGGAGAGAACAAGGTCCCCCACCGCAGCAGCCTCAGCATCACCGTCAGCCTTATGTTCCACCCCTGAAATGAGATGCCCCAGGTTTTCCCCATCCTCCGCAAGGTGGTCAAGGGAAATCTCTGAATGATAAGATGGACATACTGATGGACATGTTGCGAAAGTAACAATAGAGCTCTAAGAAGACCGAAGCAACCTTGAAGGAGCACGAGCAACAAATCGCCCATCTATCAAATTTTATAAATGAACTTAGGATGAAGCAGCCCAGATTACCTTCTCAGGTCCATTTGAACCCGTATGAGATGGAAAATCAGGTCACACTTAAAATTGGAAAGGTAGTTGGTGCATTTCCGTTGAAATTTGTGACCAAAGAAGCGCTCACTGACGGAGGGTCCGGTTTACCCAAACCAAACCCTACGGAAGAAATTTAGAATCAAGAGATTGAGAAAAAAGGTGATGAAACCACCATGCAATCTGCACATCCTGAGTGTCCAGAGCCCAGGATTGAAGGTAAATCCCAGGTATCAGTTGAGGTAAGTAAGAGCTGAGATAAGTAAGAGGTCGAGTTTACCTGATCCTTCGTTAAAATTTTTACCCCCATTTCCTCGTAGATAGGAGAAGAAAAAGGATAAACCTCTGGATCTTGTATAAATTTTTGGAAAAATGGACATTAACCTCCCTTTCTTGCAGGAAATAAAGTTACCACCAGTGAGCAAGTTCTTGAAAGACTTTATTGTAGGGAAACCAAAGGACTCAAGTAAAATCATAATGGGTGAATAAGTGTCTGTAATAATCCAAAAGAAATTGCCGCCCAAGTGCAAGGACCCAGGTATTTTCTCCTTACCTTGTTACATTGGAGACAGGAAGATTGATGCTGCCATGTGTGATTTAGGAGCTCCTATAAATGTTATGTCATTGTCTGTATATCAAACTTTAAATGGAACAGAATTGGTAAACACTAGAGTAGTAATCTAATTGGCAGATAGATCTTGTGTGTTTCCAGAAGGATTGTTGGAGAATGTACTTGTGAGAGTCAATAATTTTATGTAACCTGCAGATTTTTGTTTGGTAAAAATGAATAATTTTAGTAGTCAGGGTACAACGGGAATACTATTGGGTCGTCCATTTTTAGAACTGCTAACACCATTATTAATGTGGGGGGGGGGATGGTACTATTTGTTTTGACTATTATGGTGAAAAGTATACTTTAGTATTGATGAGGCCATGAAAAAGTCAATAGATGCTGAGAATGTATTTTCCATTTATCTTTTTGAAACTCTTTTCCAAGAACATCTTGAGACTGAAATTTTGCAGGAAAGAATGGAAATTCAATTTTCGAAAGGTTCTAAAGATATAGTTATTCAAGGCTTGAGAGACAAGGAGATCAATGAGTTGTTGTGCTCAATGTATTTTGAGGAAGTGGTGTTAAGTACTGATATAGATCTCCAATGATTATATAGTATATAGAGGCCCAGATGATGAGGACTGAGAGCAATGTAGGGTTTATGGTGAGTCTCGATATAAGTTAAAGATAGGAAGAATTGAGGTTGGTGTAGAAGTTGCTTCAAATTTGAAGAAAAAAACCCTGAAAAAAGTCTTATGGTATCTCCCTATCATTCCACGGTCGAAGAAGTTATTTTCTTTGAAAAAAATGCAAAGTTATTGCGATAGAATGCGAAAAAATATCATCCGGCGGATGACGTGATTCGGAATATGTTGGACGGTGAGCAGTGGAAGAAGCTTGACACTTTGTACCCTGAATTTGGTGCGGAACCCCAACATTTGAGACTTGGCCCGTCTATCGATGGATAGAATCCATTTGGTAATATGAGTAGCACATAGCTTATGGTCCATCATGGTGGTGATCTATAACCTCCCCTCGTGGTTGACAATAAAGTGAAAGTACGTATTATTGGCTTTGATTATTTTGGGACCTAAGAAACCCGGTAATGATATAGATGTCTATTTTGCTCCTTTGGCCGATGATCTGATGACATTTTTTTGATAAAGGTGTTAGAACATACGACGGTAGTGCTGAAGATTATTTCGAAGTAGAGGCTTGGTTGTTTTGCACCATTAATGATTTTCTAGCATATGGAAATTTATCTGGGTACTCTATGAAAAGAAATTATGGGTGTCCCATGTGTGAAAAGAATACCTCTTTTTGTCAATTGAATCACGGTTGTAAAACCATTTATCAAGCACATAGGCGGTTTCTTCCCAAGGGTTACCCATGGAGATTGGCGAAAAGTGGTTCGATGGGAAGGTAGATAACTGAGAGGAACCGTTACAAATAATGGGTGTTGAGGTTTATGAAAGAGTAAGAGATATTAATAATGATTTTGGGAAGAGGAAGCGTAAAGTTGCGACCGAAGGTAGTTGGAAGAAATGTTCCATTTTTTCAAGCTTCATTATTGGAAGCACTTGGACGTAAGACATTGTCTCGATCTAATACACATTGAAAATAATGTGTGTGACTCTTTGGTTGGAACTTTGTTGAATACCTCAGGTAAAAGTATGGATGGATTGAAAGCTTGGCTCGATTTGGTGGAAACGGGAATTAAGAGCAGTTTGAGGCAGTCACGAATGGTGATGATTGTTACCTTCCACCTTCTTGCTATTCCATGTGTCAATCGGAGAAGAAATTTTACTGCGAGACCCGTGGTAGTGTGAAGGTCCCGGGAGCTAATTTGTCTAGCATAAGTTTATGTATATCCGTGGAAGAGTTGTAATTGGTTGGTTTGAAATCACACGGTTGCCACAACCTGATGCAAGAATTGAATGCCATTGCGATTAGGTTGCCATTGCCTTCTCACGTTAGACAGTGTATTACTAAACTATGTTTGTTTTTCAAGTCAATTTATTCCAAAAGCATTAGTGTGGCTAAGCTAGACTAGTTGCAAGCAATGATAGTCGAGGTTTTATATCGGATGGAGATGTACCCATTTGATAGTTCATTTATTCTGTGAGATCAAGCTACGCAGACCGGTATTTTTGAAGTGGATGTACCCTTTTGAGAGGTATATGAAAATCTTTAAACATTTTGTGAAGAATTGGCAAAGATCAGATGCAAGTATTGTGTAACGTTATGTGGCGGAAGAAGTCATCGAGTTATGTACCAATTTTTTGAAGGAAGTTGATTTTGTTGGTGTTCCTAATTCTCAACATGAAGGGCGAGTACTTGGCAATGGTTTAAGAAAGTGAAAACTAATTAACCCCACTTCGGAAGATTTTTGCGCGGCGCACCTTTACATACTTTGGAACTATGAGGACATTGTTTTGTTTGTCAAGATCCACATAGAGGAGATAAGAGTTATGCATCATAAGTTCAATGAAGCATGTGTTCTACAACAACACATAAGCACCTTTGCTTCATGCCTACAAGGTCGTGTAGATATCGGTGATCATCTACGTAGAGTGAAATGGTTTGATCGTCGACCATTGGGCACAGTCCTGTGATATGGAGATTATGACATTAACAGGTTTAATTTTGGTACAAAATCAATCGATGACAAGGGTGTATCCCAGAATAGCAGGGTGACACTCGTAACTAAGGCCCTTTACGTTGCGAGTGAAAGTGACGACAATCCCATGTATGCGCAAACACGTTAATTGGCTACCGTAATTAAGATTTGGGAGCTTGATTATTTGATAGTAAAATTTTTTGTGTTTAAATGCTAATGGGTTAATGTTAATAATGGACAACGGATAAAGAATTTGGGATTCACCCTCGTGGACCGTAGTCGAGTTGCTTAGAAATAAGATCTATTTATATTGGCATCACAAGATCACCAAGCATTCTATGTGAAAGACCTTGTTGACTCTCGTTAGGAGATAGTTATTGGGGGAAATAGAGCTTTTATCGAATACTATGAAGGCAAAGATATAATTGGCTTTGGTTGGTATTCAGAGATGGGATCCAATGGAGAAGAAATTATGCTTGAGAAGGATGATATGAGTTTATATGGTCATGATCATACTGATCATGATGAAGGAGTTTGGGTTGACGACCAAGGCTAGATCAAGAAGAGGAGACGAAAGCTGAAAATTTTGGGAAGAGAAAGAAACAAAACTAGGATTCCGTATATTAAGTCAATTTGTTTGGAAATCTTTGTATTCTTGAAGGACGGATAAGCTTCTGGTACCGGGAGCTCGTCTTAAGATATGGTCAAACAAGTATTTCAGCTCATTTACCTAGTGTTTTTAAGTTCAAACATTGCACAATATTGTAACATAGCATATTAACTATGTACATGATGAGAACAATGATTACGAGGAAGAAAATAGAAAAAGACAATCCTTACATGTCATTTAATCTGTACAATTTGAAATAGCAAAGTAAACCCAAAATACATGAATTCAAACATAAAAATAACCATCAAGGATATTCTTCTTCAATAAAATAGTGTTCAATCAGTTCAACTGTAAAACCATCACACTTAAGATCCTAAATTTGCACGGGATCCCAATATCAATTCCAAATGGCTCTGTAAAGTGCTTTGACTATGCTCCAACTTCTACATCCTTTCTCTCATCTAAGAAAGTTCCCCTCAAACCCATTTGTAGCATGGTCTAAAATCTTTCAAGAATTGCAAGTCAGTTTCCTATGAAATTCGTACATAAAGATAAATGTTTATAATTTCCAATATTCTTAAATTGAATAGAACTGAATTAAAAGAGGACAAGCATACCAGGTTCAACTCTTGGCCTCTTATTGGCCTCGCTCGCCACCTGTGTCCTGTGAGCCTCTTTGTGAAGTATTGTTTGTCGAACCACTCTCATAGTTCTCCTCTACGTGCAATGCCAACCCTTGAACTCCTTTCAAAATCAAAGTGATCAAGTTTCTATATGGAAGAATCTTCATCACCTTTTTTGACGACGCTATCCATAGCATGTGTTTGAGAATATCGTAGCCCCGGGATTTATTTTCCTCCCCTCAATGATGTTATAAAACATTATCAATGTCGCATAGTTTAGTTTTGTTATGTGGCTGGAGATGGGTACGATACTCCTATCTATCATTTCGTACATGATCTGCTGATCTATGGTCAAGTGCTTTAAACAGGTTCTCTCTGGTTTCTCTAAGTTGACAGGGTTGCGCTAGAAGTATCTATGACTATAATGGGATCAACAAACGGATAGTTAGCCTAAGGGGAAAAGCCTCCCTATGATATATTTCATCTAAAGGGCCTTGAATGTTTTGGGGAAATACATCCTCGGGACCTTTGTATGAACACTCCAACAATTGGTTAATAATCGACGGACTGAGGTCTATGTTGTACCCATTTACCCTGTTTGGTAACCACCACCCTCTACCTTAATTTAAATTGCTATAAAACTGACAAACTTAATCAAAGTGGGAAGGTTCGTTTAAGGTCAATAAACTAAGGACATATTGGCCCTCAAACTTTTGCATCAGATCTGCTAAACCTATGCTATAATAGACATTTAGATCAATAATATAGCAATCCAATAATTTCCCACTTTAGCATAAGGCATCATACCTCACTTGTGCTTGAGTGGAGACAAATCTAGCCACTTGCTCATCAGTAGTTCTCGAGTGTCTTGAGCTACCCGCCTTGGACTTCCCTTTGCCCCCCCAATCTCCTTGTTATGCTGACACCATTGTTTCAATTAATTCGCCACGTAAAAAACTATTCAAATGGGATTGGGAGTATAGTTTCTGGAGTCAGAAATGGTAGATAGAGAAGTTAGGGTTTGAGAATCGGGTATTTCTGATTGGCCGACTGGGTTTTTATTAAATACCCTCCCTTCTTCCGAGTCCGGAAGTCCATCGGTCCGCTGTTTATGAAGTGCCAATTTTTTATGTTACGAGTCCGGAAGAGCGTCTGCTTCATATTGTGAAGAACCGCATTTTTTTATTAAGAGTTTGGAATTGAAAAGCAATATGAAATTCTTAAAATGAGCCAATCCACCAGCTTAAGTCCAAATAGTGGAGTTGAGCTTGGAACAGTTTTCCGAACTCGAAAGCCATTCATATGGACAAAACAGAATTAGCTCCAAAATTTTTTTTTGACCTGAACTCTGAAGAAAATTGAATTCTAGGATGCAATCATGTAAGAACTACTTTCGAGTCCGGAACCGCTTCCAGACTCAATTATTCACGCCATTCTAGAATACTCGTGGGCAGCAATTGTTTACAAACAATGACACATTGACGTACAGATAGAGAAAATAGGATACGTAATGGCATAAGATTTCAGTGAACAAAATACCAACATACTCATCCATTGAGTACTAAAGTCTTCAAAGCATTTCCATAGTTAGGGTAATTTTCTACAAACATATCCAAAGTTTGAATTTGTCAAATAGCAACAATTAGCAGGTTCAAAAGCTATTATCCAAATAAATGAAGTCAATGTTAAAGAATCTCCAAATATCTATAAAAATTCCTGGTGGCTCTCCTCCCAGACAACGTTCTGATTGTCCTTTGGTTCGGCATTTTCATCCTTCAAATTATTTAGCTCTTGCATCATGGTCTCCACCCCAATAGCCTCTTCACGAGCAACATCTCCTCCGGCATTGTCATCTAGATCTTCATTATCTTCTGCTTCGGGTTCAATTTTGGAGAATTCAGGGGAAAAGTTGGGCATTGACTCGTCATCAAATGGCAATTGCAACCCTGAGGCTTCAATGAGCTTTGGTTGTTGGGATTCTAGTCAGGCCAAATCCTCGCTAAATTTAGTAACGTCACCTAGAATGCAGACAAGATACCTACTCACGGTACTCTTCCAACCAGTTGGGCCACCTGCACAAATTAACAAAAGAATCATATGCCGATAATTAGAAGGAAATAGTAAATTTTACTATAAATGCGATGAAAACTTGGCACACTCATGGGCTGAAGAAAACTCAGCCATGTCCAACCTTGCATCCCTTACCCTTTTAGCTGCTTTAGCGGCGGCGCTTGGGATCTTCTTGTGTTTCCACTTACCATCGGAGCCCATTTGTAACTGTTTGTGCGAAAACCAGCTCATGCCATAAACCACCAACCACAATGGTCTATCCACTGGTTGGACACCAAACTGCTTTAGCAAAGCAGTGATGAGTCCACCATAAGGTAGACCCTCCTTCTTAGTTCCCGTTGCTTTCAATATATAGCTTAAGATCGTATATCCCTGATTAATGGGGATCCCCTCCATTACATAATAAAATAACATCATATTGCCAATCATTGACTCGCATGCCTGGCAACCAGATGGTAGGACATTCAAGTAAATCCACTCATAAATGTGTCTCTATTCAACCGTCAGTACATCTATGGCGTATAAATCTACTTGACCAACCAAACTACCTCTCCTAACAAAATATTTCTAACAATTTCTACGGGGCACAGGGAGGTAGCTTCACTAACGCCAGGCCACTGTTGTTGATGATATATCTCTAGGGCACCATCAGGAGTATCTAGCCCCAAACTCGAAGCAGTTATAAATGAATTACCTAAAACAACATTTATAGTAAATTTGTGACGGTGACTTGTTTGCCATTAACTAGGGTCATATCAGTGTTCATAAAGTTTTGATCTAAGTTAGCATAGACTTTCACAACCTCGTCGGTGTGCACACTCTCCTCACATGTCAACAATTTCTCCGTACCTTGATTCCTAAAGTAACGCAATATATAACCTAGTGACAAATCATGCATATCGGCACTACGTACAACTCTAGGATTTGTACACTTCCTCATTCTTAAAAAACTCAACATACCTTCTCTATGCTTCGGAATTGAAGAATTTCTCTTAAGCTCCCAACTCAACAAACGGAGCATGACTCCGTGACGATGCATTAACCCCTCCTCCTCCTCCTCTCTTTCTTGCTATAATTGTCGATTGATATACAATGGAGTGCGAATTTAGGAGAGTTGATGTTCTTAGAAGAGCTAGGGTTCTATTGTAATTGGGGAATTCGTAAAACTGAAATTGATTTGGGGAATTTTTTTTAAATACCCCAAGAGCTTTTAAGCCTGGAAGTCATTCTGCTCATTATTTATTAAAACCTGAACAACTATCGGTTCCATAAAATTTTCATGTCGGACCAAAACAGTTCCAAGTTCGTTACTTATATTCTCGAGGGCTTATACTCCAGAATTAAAGACATTAAAAATGGAGTAATAAATGTAAAAATTTTGAGCGTGAGTTTCCCCCCATTTCTCTCTCTCAAAACCCACCCTCAACAATCATCACATTCTTCTCATCACACTCTTCAAACAATCGAATATAACCCTTATGAAGTCCTCCAATTTTTGCTAGGGTTTGTTGTTAGTGAGAACTTTGGGATTAAAGGCAAGTGGGAAGCTATGGTTTGCTCATTAAGGAGAATTTTGGTTTCAAATACTAGTAGATGCTAGATTTTGTTCATCATTGCTTACAAGTAACTTTGTTGCTAGGTTTTAAGGTAAATGATTGCACTATATTTTTGGTATAGTTATGTTTTATAATTTAATACTCTCCATTTGTGATCAATCTTTATATTTGGCTCAATATTGAGGACGATGTGTATATTTATGTATATTAGTACGTAAAATTTATGTTTTTTTACTAGTTCTAAGGTTTGTGAGATAGTAGCATTAATGATTGAAAAGTGATGATTTTAATGGGTGGGTGGTAGTCCAATGGCAAGGAAGAGGGGTTGAGATGATGCATTAAATTCCAATAATGGAAATACTGAAACAACGGTTGATGAGGATGACGAGGAAGAAGGGAACGAAGAGGCGGGAATTACAAAACCACATTGTAGAACATTGGAAAGGAGAATGGCTAGGATGGAATTGACCCCATAGGTTTTCAACGAAATGGGCAAGTCTTTGTCAGAAGATCGTGCAAAGTGGTCAAGTTGGGTTGGTAAAGTCGGTTGTACTTGGGTGGACATCCGTTATGACACTTGGGACGATGTACCAAAGGAATACAAAGCCAACCTATGGATGGAATGCAAGGTACCCCTTTATAGTTATATAAGTTTTTGTTCTAATCCTATTAATCTAATTTAAGTTGATGGGGAAGCCAATCATTTCTAACTATTCTTTATATGTCACAATAAATAGTGACCCTTTGAAATCGATGCCCCCGACATTAAAGAGTGAAGAAAGATAGCCATGAAGATGTTATCAAAAAGTTTGTGAGAGCACAAGTGCATCATTTCTAGAGATTTCGTTTTCTAAAATAGAAAAGGGGATCGTCCATGGATAACTTAGAAATATATTCAACCAGAAAATTGGAAAATTCATAAAATAAGAGCATTAGAGAATGACAAAAGTGTTAGTCTACTAAAAATCTAAATGGTTAACATTTAGATTTTGTCGGTGTTGATGTTCCATTGCTTTTCACTTTTCTTGTATGGTATGGGGGAAGAGAAAATACGCAATGCTATGTTGAACATAACTCCACATTGCAAGAGTCGTCAAGGTTATGGATCGGTGGCAATCGAGATGTTGAAAGAACAACAAGATGTTCTAATAGAAGTTCAAAAGGGAATGTCCGAGGAAGAGGCTAGGGTTTTGGTTGTTCTGATTGATGTCCAAAAAATAGATCGATGTGATCCATATGTCAATGTGCTGAAAAACAAGAAAGGTGGATTTGACAATGTTGAGGACATTGAACTTGCGGAAAAAGTGGACACGTTTTATTAGCTTTTATTATTTTCTTGCAGATATTGATTTTCCCCCACTCAAGATGGGGTATTAATGATCTCTATCACTTCATGTGTGGTAGGATAAATTAAAACAAGATCAAATGGAAGGTCAATTAATTCCCACCGGTAAGCACGATATCTTATGCGAGGTAACTGGGAAAAAAAGATCACCCAAGATGCGCTAGAGGGGTTGGTGCATTCATGATACAAAAAGTGGCTTTTGGAATTGTCTGTTCATATGGGAGGGCTATGTCATCAAGAATATACTTGGTGCAAAGTGAATCCATTCTCAGGGACAAACGATTACATCAACATGACATTTTGATCTGAAAGTTAGTGAACCACACCGGTCTTTTCGTACATGAAAATCCTGACCATCTTAACTGCAACTAGGAGCCGCTATCAAGAGTTTATCACTACTCTCTCGGTGACATTGAAGTGAACAAATAAAGGATTACAACCGTGACCCAAAATTGATGAATTTCCGAATAAGACAATTATCGACAATAATGACATTTTATAAGACCGATGTGAACAAAATGTAGTTTATTTGGTGTATATTTCTCACCTATGCGAGCTTCACGTAAAGGTTGGTAAAAATAGTACACCGCTACATGTAGCCGATGGTATTTTTATGAGTCGAAGGGACATCATCACTCAAAACTAATTAGGGATGGAATTGAAAGGGTATCTGTGGAGAAACCATTCCTACACAATGCAATGTTGCCTATTCCTAATAGAGATTACAAGAAGGTAGACCCGGCCCAAGGAATATTTCTTCTCTGGCCTCGGCGTCTTGTTTATGCCGATCCTAAGAAGGGCAGTCATTGGAAGTTGAACCCCCCGACAACCACAAAAACTATTGTACCAGCGGGGGAAAAACACCAAAACTCATATGACAATAGCAAGAGTTGAGAGGGACTCATCACCTTTTATCTGAGCATTGTCCGATTGTATCTCGGCACAACAACAAAACTCAACATACACTTTTTCTGGAAATGAGGGTATTTTTGTAAGAATCCAAGATATCATTGCATAATGGAGTGACTTTGAAGATTTATGTAAATGTCACCAGGTCAACAAAACAATCATGTCCCTCTTTCTATTGTAAGTGTGAGTTTCATCTTTTACATTTCTCTTTTTACGATGCAATATCAATACATATTCATACCCCTCATTCTAAATTGTATGTGTAAGGTACATGTATTACTTTTCTAGCCAAACAAACAAGGTTTGGGTAGGCTATTTGTGTCCGTTGATGACTCAAGGGATTGGGTGTTCGAAGCAAGAGTGGATAGAATACATATGCAAATGCATATCCTGGAAGGATAAAAAATTCTACATTGGTACATACGCAAATGCATATCCTGAAAGGATAAAAAATTCTACATTGTACCATACATTGAGAAGTAATGATATTATATTTTCATACTATTGTGCATAACCATGCATACTTATATAAAAGTTGGATGTAGGGATCATTGGAGATTGATTTTCATTATTCCGGACGACAAGCGTGTGTATTGGACACTTTCAACCTTTCCGAGAATTTGCAGTATTTTGAAGAGTGCATTCAAGGAGCTTAATCATCAAAATGACTTACACGTAGTCAAAATCAAGGTTCGTTAGTACAGTCATCACCTACAAAATTAATGCAATTTAATTTTTATTAACTTATTTTCATGCACATAGTTAGTACAAGAAACAAGCAAGAGCATGTCATTGTGGGTACTACATGATATTATACGCAGCGAAGTGTGTTAAAGATGTCTGTTTGGATTACCTAGAGATTGATAAAGTAAGAATGAAGTGGATACAATTCACTTTTTGCTTATTTAAATATAAACTACTAACCTACTCGAACTAATTTATTATATTTTAATGTGCACATATTTTTCCAAAGGAATACAAGACATATCCACAGGATGACATCAATGTGGCAAAAAATTGTGTGGCAAGACATCTAATAAATGTCCGATCCGCAACTCTTGGAAGACCTATCGAGGTATTATGAAAAATATCTTAACAATCGTTAAACGTATTTTGCGGAATACTCCATCCGTCCCATGATTATTGGCCTATTTGCATTTTCAAAGTCAAACTTGGTAAACTTTGACCCAAAATATCAATTTTTTATTATATATATATACAATAAAAATGTCATATGAGATATGGTTAGATTAATCTTAACATCTATTTTTAAAATATCAATTTTTATGCGGATTTATTATATGTATCTAGAGATATTAACTGTCAAACATGATCATTGAAGATCGTGAAAAAGTAAACAAGCCAATAATCTTGGACAAAGGGAGTAGAATTTTATAACTTTCTATTCCCATCTATAGATAATTGCTTGATTAGCATTGTCTATAGATTCTTGTTGAAACTACTATCATGTTGTGTAGTTTTAGATAGTTATAAACTATAGATGTTATATGCGGAATAGAATCTACGTGTTTTTTATTTCTATGTATAGATAATTGCTAATGTAGCAATGTCTATCCATTTTTGTAAACCCGGACAATATATTCAAAATTTGTTGGAAACATTATTGGTGATTTGAAACTATTTTAGGCCAGGCTTAGCAAAGATTTTAAAAAGTTTCCATAAAAGCCGAATTCATTTACAAGTTTGGAAGACCATCCTAGGTTCCTACCTCCATAAACCAAATGAACGATTTTAACATTCCAAACTCAGACGCTGAAGAGCCAACGACATTTACAAATTTGGAAACTGAAGAGCCGACAATAAATACGAAATCAAAACTAAAATTCTATAAATGAGGAATTATCGGCCAAAAACCAAATTTTCAATTGAAATTGGACCCAGTGTAGTAAACTTTACATTGCCTCCGACATCACCTCAACAGCCGGAACTTATGGTAGCTTCTGGTACCATAAGCGACAACCACATCATATGAAATAAATACTTTTCTAAACTCGGAAGCTTTTTATAGGCGGTTCGCCCAACTAAATGAAGGCGGAAAATAACCGCCCTCAATTGCATAGTTTAAAGGCAGTTCTTAGAACTGCTCTTGATTGGGGAGGATCAAAGGCACTACAAGAGAAGGCACCTATGTTTTGATACCTTTTATAGATTTATAGAACCACCTTTAATCTCTCATTCCTACACTGGTGTTAGATTGATACTTTTGACCAAAACATAGTATTATTTTAGCACTTAACTCTAATAAAATTCGTATGTTCCACAAATGACACGTTCGTACCATAAAGTCTTGTTTTAAACCGACTAACTGTTAGATGGAAATCATTTTATAAATAATATAATTTGTAATTGGGATGAGGTTATTTTAAAAGATGAAAATAATTTGAAGAACTATTAATACAATTATACATCAAAAGGTGTTGGATTACAACCCCCTTTCTCTCTTACTCTTACCCATTTTTCCCGCGTCTTCTTATTCTTATTCTTCTATGTCAATTCACTCTGTTTTTCTTCAATTTATTTACCCTTGATTGTAGGATTCACGCTCTACTCATCATATTTGGTCGCATAATTTATCCTCTAAGTTTGTTTACTTTTTTTTTCCTGATTTTGTAATGCTAGTTTTTTTAATATTCTTAATTATAGATATGAAATTGATCTATTTCAAAGGAGATGATGTTGTTTTTTATTCAATTTTTATTGTGATTTTAATAGGTTTTGGATCTTTTTCATCGGAATTATTGTTACACAGTGTATTTGTGTTGTTGTTGAAGATGAAAAGAAGAGTTTTTTTTTTCACTTTTTGTGTTTTTGTTTATACGTATATATAAATATAAATATATATCAATTTTGTTGATGTTTACGCAATTTCAGTTGATATTTATATTTCTTTTTTAGGTTTATTTTGTTGGTGTTTCAGTTCCTGAGACAATCAACTAATAAAGATGAGGTTTTATATTTTCATCATTCATTTGATCTTCCAAGACTTTGTCAAACTGATGTTTGTTGAGGTTAAAGGGACGAGAAAGGTCAATCATAGAAGGGTTGAATTGTCCAGTATTAGTGTATTTAGAAAGATCTTTGTAGCGTTTGTTATAGTTTTGTATTAAATGATATTTTGTTCTTGTGAATTCTTTTTAGTTGAGAATTACGTATATTATGATGAGTTTATAATGTTATATTTGTCAGGTCCGCTTGTAAAATAAATAATGCTGAACTTTTTTCATTTTCAAAATAAAAGTTATGCATGCTTCTGTTTTCTAGTTGGTGTTTTATGTGTATCAAGTAGATTTTTGTATAGATTTTATTGAGGGTCTTTATTTTCCCAAAGAGGAATTAAAGAAAGAAGGAGAAAGTGTTCATTATGTTTATAATATTTTTTGGCAGAAAGGTCCCTATAATTTTGTGAATCTTTCAAAAAATACATGAAAATAAATTAATTACAAAATGTACCCCATGTCTGTTCACCACATTTTGTAATTATGTTTTAATTCTTGGACTAACCGTTAGTCGGTCTAACATGAGACTTTCTCCTTTCGTATTACTATCAAATTACTCTTTTATGAACGTGTATTTTTTATTTGAAAGATTATATATGAACAACCAAATTACATATAAACATCATACTCTAAGACTAAACTAGGAAACACACTATTGAATCTATTGAAGTTCAGTGAAGCTTGAAATTCAAACCATTGGAATAACTGAGGATGCCCCCCTCGAAAGACTCAAACGTTGCACCACTAATGAACCACCGCCACCGAAACGGAAACCACCATGATCTCACCTTCATCGACCACCTGCAGGATGGAAACCACATCGAGGACCACTAACACGGTCCCATAACGCAAGATAACCACTTTAAAAAAAATCTCTAATATTCACAATTATTGGTAGTGGTATGGTTTGAACATCGAACCTCTTTACTAAAGAGAGTGTGGAATATCACTAAACGAGACTCAATTCAGCTTATATGAAC
>JAULKM010107212.1:0-23978 GCA_032355605.1 Rubia tinctorum | reverse complement strand
TCTCAACTCTAATAATAAGAATTCAAGGTAAAATATGGTCTTCAGAGCATCAAAGTCTACCAAAATGAGTCTAAGAATGTACCAAAATCACCATATAAAATGGACACATCACGTGTGATAGAAGCATAGAATATATAGGGAAAATCCCCATTCTTATGGAATTTGATTTATAGAATATTATAGGAGATGTTGAGATAGGGAAAATCCCTTTATTTAAGGGATTTGGATATGCTTCAGAAGCATATATGGAATCAGAATATTTTGGAGATAAAGATGGAGATTTTCGATCTGCTCATGGACATAAATAAGGACATCATCGACTACATCATTTACAAATTTAATTGTGAAAATCCGCACATAGATTTTCAATCTTTCCTACGGCATTGCAAGAGACAACATACATATGTTCAGTCATACCATTATCTCTTGAACAAGGTTAGAATCATAAACCATAATTCCTTAGGAGGAGAAGATCTAGCGTCGATGAGTTTTGAGATCAGAGGGAGTATGATCAAGGTGGATCGGTAGCAAGGAGAGCTTGCAGAATTCACATGTTATAATTAGATAAGACAAGTATAATTGTATGGTGTACTTTGTATTGTATCTTTCTGATTAGTGGATTCATTTTTGAACGGGGCCAGACCCTGCAGATGTTGGTGATTTACACCAAACTGTGTAACCAAGTCTTGTGTGTTCTAGTCTTATTTTATTACATGCTTGGTTAGATAGGTTATGTTAGAACATGACTTCAATAATTAAGTTAATTAGCTAAACTAAATTAAAATTGGTATAAAAGCTAAGTCACTTACTCTTACCTTTGTTGTGTTAAGGAAAGTGTGATCCGGTTTTATCATGGCGACCAATGAAGGAGTTTCGGTGTGTCGGCCACCACTGATATAAGGAACGAACTACAACTATTGGAAAGCACGCATATGAGTTTTTACTAACTCACTGGATGAACTAGCATGGCACTTTTTTTGAAATAGAATGGATTCACCCAACTGAGGATGCAGAGAGAAAAAGGAGAATCAAGTATGAAGAAGCTAAAACTCAAAGCTAAGTCAACTTGGACTCCAGATGAACTGAAGGCTTCATTGGCAAATTCGAAAGTGTTGAATGCTATCTTCACAGCATTGGATGAAAATCAGTTTAAGCTCATTTCTACATGTCATCAGGCAAAGAAAGCATGGGATATTTCACAACTGTACATGAAGGAGTGAGTCATGTACGTAAGTCCAAACTACAAATATTGGCTACAAAGTTCAATGAATTGAAGATGAGGGAGGATGATACTATTTCTATATTTAATGTGAAACTCAGAGTTATCACCAATATGGCATATCAACTGGGAAAATCTACAAGGAATCCAAATCGGTGAAAAAGACTTTGGGATCATTTCCTCAAATATTTGCTATGAAAGTTGTGGCAATAGAAAAGCAAGATATATGGTCACTATGACCTTAGATGAACTAATGAGATCACTACAGACTTATAAAATGACAATGGAACAGCCCACAAAGAAAGCTCAGAAGTAGTTAGCTTTCAAAATTTCATCGTCAAGGGTCATTCATGAATTTGATAGTGAAGATGGCATTGAAGAAATTTCATTTACCACTAAGAATTTCTCAAGAATGCTGAAGAAGTTGGTGAATAAAAAATCACAAGAGAGATTCAGCGGAAATAGACCTCTGGCACAAGACCTTGGTAATAATCGTGGAACACGAATGGATCAAATAAATCAGTAGTTCTCAAGAAATCAAAGTGGTGAAACAAAGGAGCCAGAAAGAATTCAATGTAAAGAATGTGAATATATGGAAAGAAACAAGGAAAATCTCGAAAGAAACAAGGAAAATCACGTGTGACCTCATAGAGTGAAGATGAAGAAGATGAGAAATATGAATAGGAATTTACCAGCAATTATGTGGCATTTGGAGCAAGATTTCTTAATGGAAAAGATAATGATGATATATGTTCCAACATGTTTAAGAAGGATAAGGCTGTATGTTCCAACATAGGTTCTGACGACACTTTCAATGATGACGAAGGCTACACTACATATGAAAACATGTATGAAATGTGGCTAAAAGTTGTTTACACAAATAAAGCGTTGAAGATTGACAAAAATCAATTGGCTGATAAGGAGAATGAGTTCCTAGTTCTGGTTGTAGAAATCAAAAGAGAGATTGAAGATTTAATAATAAATCTAAGCTCAACAACTAAGAGAGGTGAAATGGCAGAGGCAACAATTACCAAGTTGAACATTGGTAAGGTAAAACTAGATGATATACTGACTATGGGGAAGAACTTTAGAGATCAGCAAGGAATTGGCATGACAACCCACTAGATAGCACCATGGATTTCAAATCAAAGATTTAAGAGATAAAGAGAAAAGTTATCAAGACTCGACAATGGAAACCTCTTATCTATAACTACTGCAAGTATCAAGGTTACACTGAGGATCAATGCTTTAAATTACTCAGAGTCATCTTGAATGGACGAAAACTATCTGTATGTTCCAACATAGGCAATGTTCAACGATCAAGGATGGTCAGAAAGGTATGGATTCTTAAACACACTAGTACTTGTTTTGTTGCTCGTACTTCCCTTATTGCACACTCTAGAGACTCGTGGTACTTTGATAGTGGGTGCTCTTTACACATGACTGGAACTCAGAAATTTCTGGAAAAAATCAAACTATATGATGGTGGATTTGTTACTTTTGGTGATGGAAAGAAAAGCAAGTAGTTGGAGAAGGTGAATTGAATATCGAGGGATTCCCTGATTTATTAGTGTTTTGTTTGTTGAAGATCTGAAGAAAAATCTGTTGAGTATTGGTCAATTGTGTGATGACAATATGACAGTTTCATAAAGATAAATGCATAATGAAAAATGGTGAAGATAATGTTCTCTAAATCATTTGATCGCCAGACAACTGTTACCTAGTAGAACAGGAAGTGAAATGTCTGGCGATCAAATGCCTATCGGGTTAGACAATCATCGGAAAAATGCTTTAATGGAATCCATAAATTTCATTGTGGATAATTCTGATGATAAACAGGTATCAAGTGGAAGAGAATATGAACCAGATCTAGACTATGTTCCAACACGGAACAGCCAGCCAGACCAACCAAACTATGTTGGAACATTTGAACATTCAGACATCCCTACTATGTTCCAACACGGAACAGCCAGCCAGACCAACCAGACTATGTTGGAACATTTGAACATTCAGACATCCCTACTGAACTTGAAGAAGTCAAGTATGCTGGAACATTTTCTCCTAGTGCAACATCGCACGTTCCTACATAGGTGCAGCCTAAACCTAGCATAAAGAGAATTCGCTTAATCCCTCAGGTAAACTACAAATAACTTATAGGATTGGAATGCTTCATCTCTCTCACTTGACCAAAAAATTACAAGGAAGCTCTACTTGATGAATATTGGATTACGGCAATGCAAGAAGAACTTGGGCAATTTGAACACAATGATGTGTGGTATCTCACTCCTCGTCCTAAAGGTGTAAATGTTATTGGCACCAAGTGTATTTTCAAGAACAAATATGATATTGATGGCCAGATTACTCAAAATAAAGTAAGGCTGGTAGCTCAAGGGTATACTCAGTTTGGAGGGGTTGATTTTAATGAGACATTCACACTAGTTTCCAGGTTAGAATCTATTTAGATCTCACTTGCTATTGTATGTACTATGAATTTTACACTATACCGGTTGGATGTCAAAAGTGCTTTTCTAAATGGCGTGGTTAATGAAGAAGTTTATGTGGAACAACCTAAAAGATGTAAGGATTCTCACTATCCAGATCATGTTTATCAACTCAAGAAAACACCGTATGGTCTTAAACATGCACCAAGGGCTTGGTATGAACAACTTACTAAATTTCTCATTAAGAAATGTTATCATCGAGGGGGATTAGATCGCATGTTATTTGTACTTAACATATCATCAAAAAATTTAATTGCTCAAATTTATATGGATGATATTGTATTTGGTTCTACATCACAATCTATGATGAGTATGGTTGGAGAACTCACATATTTTCTGGGACTCCAAGTGAAGTAAGAAAAGAATGGCTTATTCATAAATTAGAGTAAGTATGCCTTGAATCCAGTAAAGAGATTTGGACCAAGTAATTCTCGAGTTGTACGAACTCCAATGGGGCTAAAGATAAATTGGTTAAGGGCAAGAAAGGTGTTCCAGTTAATCACAAATTTTACATGAGTGTGATTGGAAGTCTCTTGTATCTTATAGCTAGTCGACCTAATATATGTTTCAACGTAGAAGTTTGTGCAAGATTTCTGGATTATCCTAAGGAATCGCATTTAACTGCAGTAAAAAAGATTATTCGATATGTTAGTGAGACTTCTGAGTATGAAATCTAGTATTCTGAGAATTAATACTCCAATCTGATTGGCTATAGTGATTCTGATTGAGCTGTTAATGCAGATGATTGCAAAAGCACCACCAATCATTGTTTCTTTATTGCTACGAATTTGGTATCTTAGTAGAGTAAGAAACAAAATTCGATCTCCTTGTCAACTTCTGAAGTTGAGTATCTTGCTGCTGGAAGTTGTTGTTCACAACTATTATGGATGAAGCAGATGCTGAATGATTATGGAATTCAAGAAGGGCATCTAAAGGTGTTATGTGATAACAAAAGTGCAATTCATATATCAAAAAATCTAGTTCAGCATTCTCGAACAAAGCACATTTCTATAAGGCACCATTTTATTCAAGATTTGGTTGAAAGAAAAGAATTGGTGGTTGCCTATATTCCAACATATGAGCAGTTTGTGGATATTTTTACAAAACCCTTGGACACTGCCACTTTTGAGTTTCTCAGACAACACCTAAGTGTATGTCAAATCTGAGTTATTTTTTACTAGCATTTATTTAGTTTTGCGTATTTTTGTTTGTGTATATAAATTCAGAAAAATGCAAAAAAAGAAAAGAAAAAGGAGAACAAAAAAATAGAAGATGTGAAGCTATGTTGGAAGTTCAAAGAAGTTATGACATGAGTTGATAAATGGGAAAAGGTAATCATGAATTCTCTTGGAAAGGGAAAAAGAAGGGTGCAGTTAATGAGGAGAAAAGAAAATAAATTACTATCTTTCAAATTATTTTCCATCCTCCATATTCCCTCTATTTTTCAGCTACCATATTCCTATGCGCTTGCCATTTTTGAATTTTTAGAAGCCAATGCTGAGAGATTATAGCCGAAAATCTTGAGATTTTATGCTCACTACTTCATTGAAAATTTGAGTTGTGTTGAAACACAAAACCTACCCCCATTAAAATCCTTCTTGCCAAAATCTCTCAAGCTCAGAAAATCTAAAATTGCTAAAGAAAGAAACAAAGGGAGCTCTAACATTGCAATGGCCACCTTTTAGTAGCAAAGGGAAGAAACATGCAATTCCGATCAAAACCATGTCTTCTCACCAAAAGGTAACCGGTCCTGATGCTCCTCATATTTGTATGCATGGTTTGGAATTTGAGTCCATGTATGAATTTTTTTAGTGGGTGAAATCATATAGGATCACCATAGATTTATCTCAACTGAAAGAGTTAAAATGGAATATTTTAGATGTTGATGTAGATGAGCTATTGACTGGAGATATATGAGACATTGATGAAATAAAATATTATAATCCTAGGCTGCTGGAGGGGCATATACCATGCACAATGGTAAGGATATGTTCCATGTTTATCCTTATGCTCATGGCCCTAGCTATGTTTGTATTGAGAAGATAAATGATACTGATGTTGAGGAATTGGATGTGGTTATCCACATATAAAATGAAATTAGTTCCCTATGATGGTATGTCTGCCAAGAGGGATGAGAAGCTCAGGGCATTAAAGGCCCCTATGATTGTTCTAACTAACAGTGAAGATGGTACGGGTGCTGGGTCTGTTCTAATTTACCAAGCATGAGGAGATTATGGTGATGCAATGGAAGTTGATAAGCCAAAATTCGGTTTTATCGATGCTGATATGAGTGGTCAGGACCATTAGTTAGCTGATGATTATGGAGGTTCTTACTATAATGATGTGGAATTTTCAGATGCAAGGAGGATAGGGCGAGATGATTTTATTCTAGATGCCGTTGAGAATATTGGAACACAGGACATGGAAACAGTAGAGACTGAGGAATATGAGCATGTTGGAACAGATGAGACTGTAGCAAAAACTGATCAGGTTGAGAAACTTCCAACACAAATGCCCGACTTTGCTTGCGCGAGTGATGAAGTCTTGGATGAGTTCATCCAGACCAGAGTGAAAATGGGGAAGGAAAGGAAGCTTCACCCGAGTTATCTCAGCCAACCAAGAAGAGCAAGAAGGAAGCCCTTGCTCCAGCACCTAAGAAGAAACATACATTGCCTTCACCTCAAGTAAGTGATGCCCTGTATGATATTTTTTATGATGAGGAGTATAAGAAGATGGGATAGGTAATTTCTTTGAGAAAGATCATTCCTGAGAGGCTAGTGGATTTATTTTTCTACAGAGAGAGTGGATTTTCTGATTTTCTGGAGTTAATTGGGATGAAGACAACAACCACTTTGTATTTGGACTACAAAAAGTAGTTGGTTTGTGAGGTTTATTCAAACCCGATGGCTAGAAATATTAAAGAGGATTCCTCTTGGTGTGATAAGGTGTTTGTGAGGGGCAAACAAATTAATTTCTCGGCTGCTAAGATTAATAGATTATTGGGTCTGAAAACTCCTGAGTTTGATGGTGTAATTTTTGAGGAGCTGGAAGTAACAGATGATCAGATATTGTCTGAAATTTCTGGTAGAGTTAAGTCTCAGTGGCCATCTACAGAATACTCTCGGGCCTCTTGTATGTCTTCAAGGTTTTTGTATCTTTACCAGATTGTTGTAAATTGCTGGATGTCATCCATAAACACTACTGCCATTACAAGAGAAATGGAAAAGATGTTGTACTATGTGGGAACACAGAATCCAGCAAGTCTGGGTTTTTTCATATAGCAGAGTATTGTAAGATAGATAATTGCTTCCAAGGCCAAACATGCATTGGTTTATCCATGTATAATCTCTATCGTAGTAAGGAGTGAAAGAGTGAAGGTAAAGCCTAAAGATTAGATTGGGGAAACTAAGCCTCTACGGCCAAATAATAAGACTTTTGGTGTGAGACAAGTGCATAATCTTCCCTGGAATCCAAAGACTTCTACTTCTTCTTCTGATGAGAAACATGCCAAGCTTGTGGCCATGAATTCAAGGTTGGGAGCCATCACTATTCATATTGCTACTTTGGAAGCAGAAAATGCTAGGATTGAAGCGAAGAAGGCTCAAATGGACGCACATGTTGTAGCTCTTGAACAGAACTGATGATTTCGATATGTCTATGTTCCAAAATAGAGTAGTTTTTGGTTTTAGAGGGAGCATTATTTTTTTATATCTTGGTATTTTTATGTTTTATTTGACTTTGGCACCTTCATGGTCCTAGGGAGAGAATATTTTGAAGGATTTTTGATATTATTTTGCTGTGATGTAATCTGAATTATTAATGTTCTGGATTTCTGAATTTCTTGTAGTTTTCTTATTAATTTAAATTAATCGGATAGTATATGTTCCAACATAAAGGAATTTTGGAGTCATTGTATTGTGAAGAAGGAAAATTTTCTTTGTGGTCTTAATTCCAAATAATTGGGTCCACAAAAAGTCAAAGAGGAAGATTGTAAAGTCACGTGTATTGCATTGATTATTTAGTTGACATTTGTGAACTAATTTGGAAAAGAAAAACTTTCTATGTTGGAACACACAAAAAGCTGAAGACTTAAAGGATTTAATTGTTTGAAAATATTTAGTGAGTATTGATTTATGGAAGATTAGAGATTTCGCAATATATTAATTTAGGCACGTGATAGAAGCATAATGGATTTATGGAGAATCCTATTTTAGAGGAATTTGATTTATGGAATATTGTGGGAGATATTGAGATAAAAGAAAATTCCTTTATTTAAGGGATTTGGATATGTTTTAGAAGCAGACATACAATCAAAATATTGTGGAGATAAAGATGGATATTTCTGATATGCTCATGGACTATAAATAGAGGACATCATCGGCTGCATCATTTATCAATTCAATTGCAAAAAATCTGCACATAGATTTCTATCTTTCCGAAAATACTGCAAGAGTCAGCATACATATGTTCCAATATACCATTACCTGTTGAACAAGTTTATAATCATGTACCTTAATTTCTCGGGAGGATGAGATCCAACGTAGACGAGTTTCAAGGTCAGAGGGAGTCTGATCAAAGCGAATCGGTAGCAAGGGAAGCTTGCATGAATCACACGTTATAATTAGAAAAGATAAGTATAATTTTATGGTGTACTTTGTACTTTATATTTCTGATTATTGGATTCATTCTGAACTGGGCCAGACCCCTAGATGTCGGTGATTTACACCGAATTGCGTTACCAAGTCTTGTGTATTCTTGTCTTATTTGATTACATTCTTGGTTGGATAGGTTATGTTGGAACATAACTTTAATAATTAAGCTAATTAGGTAAAACCAAATTACAGAACAAAACCGTGTAGTAAATGGCTAGTGAAAATTCATCAGTGCATCACAGTCAATTGGTACTTAGCTTCATACTCCATTTTATTTATGTCCAAATGTAGCTTACAATGACAAGACTAGATGAGTTGGTTTTGCGTGAGTTGGTTTATTAGAGCATCCACAATGGTAGTGGACTTAGAGCATCACCATTGCTAATAGCGTCACCCACAAAAAAAGAGCCACTTGGCGAATTACTATTGGGCTTCACTTTGACGGAGATAGAATAGTACTGATGATAGGGATTGTTAAAGTTTTGATCTCCAATGCAAGCATCATAAATCAAACTTCAATGTGATGTAGCAAAATATTTTAATTTATCGTTATAATATTGTAGCATTTTTCAACCACTTTATATTAAACTTAAATTTAATGATAGAATATGCGATTTTATATTAAATTTTGTAACTGTATAAATAATTAATTTAGGAATAATTCATGTAAACTTTTGTACAATAAATCACATTTCATCCCATCCGAGGGCTATGCCAATGTTACCCATTATCGCCATACTTATTCATAATCTGTCAGCAATATTTTTCTAGCCTGTTAAAGAACAATATGAACAATTTAAGGCAGGGGGGTATAAGCCAGGGCGTAGAGTGCCATGAATATCTAACCTCATGTATGCAGACTATAGTATACTCTTCCTAGAATGTACAAAACAGGCAACCAGATAGTTAGCTATATTTTTGGATGTGTTTGCAAGGTATTCGGGGGAAGAGGATCAACTTTGAAAAGTCAGCTATCCAGGTCAGCCCTAATACATCTCCTCAGGCAAAATCATTTTTGAGATACACACTAAATATTCATAACAAGGGTTTAGGAGGAAGATGCTTGGGAATGGTGATCTATACCTAAAAACATGTATTTATCAATGCATTTAGAAAAAAATGTCATGTTTTGGTTGGTTGATTGCTAGATTTAGTCGGGTTTACATTACAAGGGGTTTGGATAGCCATTGTTAGTTTTCTTGTCTAAATCCTTAGTTTTGTAGCCCTATCAGACTTGATGGACACTATGTCCTCACGAGAACTTAGATTCCATTTTTGTGAGCTTATTGGTAGGTTGCTTGTGAGCACTTTGGCGTAGATTTTAGAGGGCCATCTGTAAGGGTGGTAGTAGATAGTAGAAGCCCATTCGCAAGAATGGTAGTAGACAAAAGGCCACGAGTAAAAATGTGGTAATAGATGGAAACAAGGCCATAGGAAAAAGGAGTCGAAGATTGACCAAGGAAAAATTAGCACGACCATGTTAGAAAAAGATGGTGGTTTCAGGTGGCCTTGGCACTGGTCACATAAAATAGAACAGCCGGTGCCTTTAGAATAACCCTCGTGTGGCTAAGTATAGGCACGAGCCGTCCCATATTACATGGTCTGTGCAAAGCCAAGTCAAAATGTTAAGATCATCCGTGAAGGTTTTACACACCCACGCCCTCAGTTGCCCAAAGAATTGATACCAGCAAGCAGCTTGCAATAATTTTCATGGCCCGTGCGTGTTCAAAAGTGAGAATCAAACTTCCAGCCAGTGGCCCGTGAGGAACTACATGACACGTGTCATTCAAATGCTCAAGAAGTGATTTCAACCAGTGGCCATTGGAGAATGGCATAGCCGTATGCTCAAAAAGGAGGAAAACTATGCCCAGCCGGTGGCATGTTCTGAATTACCCGGGGTCGTGCCAGACCGAGCTACATGGGCTGTGTGCTATAGCACATGCTATGCTAGACGGTTGCTAGAGTTTTAGTTTGCCTTTTTTGGGCCTCTTTCAAGGACCAATTCCTACTACTACATATAGAAGCCTATTTCTACTAGGGTATAAGTTTGGTTTTTCTTAGTTTCATTCTCCTAATTTCCAAAGAGTAGGTAGAAAGAGAAAGGGACTAACCCTTCTCTCTTAGTTTTATTTTCTCTTTGTGTTGCCCAGGGGTATTGAATCCAATGAATCAATTTGGTTCAATACTTAGGGAGTAGTGATTTAGTTTGGAGATTTATATTTGTATTTATGACTTGGTGGTTATTTTGTGAGATTCTTAGATATTCCTATCTTTTAATGCTTATGATTATTATGTTGACTTGTGCTTTAAATTCTTTTTAATTGCATGATTGATACACTATATTGGCATACACCTTAGTCTATTTTCAGGTTGACGCATTTATTGTATCCCCTGGGGAAGTGCCTCTAGTGTAATAGAGGGAGCGAGGGTCCGTTGACAATGTGAGTGTATGCATGTGGGTCGCGAGTCACCTTTCTGATGATCGAACACTAGTGAGCTGGAATCGTGCCCGATAGGTTATAGATAGAGATAGTTTAGTAGCAACTAGGTTTGGACTAATTTGACCTATGTAGTTGAAACCCTAGAGTCAACATAAGGTGCTAATCCCTTTGCCTCTATATGCCTAAGGAGAAGCATTCGTAGTGGAGTTCACGGGATATAATTCTTTACTGTGAATAAATAGAACTCCATAGTGACGAAGTCATTGTTGCACTTCTCTAATTACGGAGGCTGTATCAGTAGAAGAAACGAGAGCACCCTTATGTGACAGATATGGGGAAGTGCTGACTACCAATCACACCATGTGATATGAGAATTATGATAGGTTTATATGTCTTATACTTTATTGAATCTAGGATCGAAATATACTACCAGTCATGTAATACAAATATCCCCAACTGCTAGTTTTATATAATTTATCCTCTTGCATTTGCATGATTGTAATTGTTAGATAGACCCTCCCCCAAAACCTTATTTTGCAACATTAGCTATTCCTGACACCTGATCAGATTGACGACCTGATTATGGCTTTGTATAGTTAACCTTTAAAGTCCTAGCATCTCTGTGGATGATCTCAGACTTGCCACTATCTACCTTTTTGGTAGCTTAGTAGTAAGAACGGGAACGACTCTATAAATTTCTAACTTTGATCTTCCAAGCGCTCCCCGGGTTAGTAGATTCTCTCCCGTAAAAAGGTTGTGGTTTATTAGCAACCCCATGAAGTGCAGATCAAATTTTGGCACCGTTGTCGAGGATACTAATTTAAAGATTTAACTGTGTATAGCTAGTTGGTTAAGTAGTTAGTGTTTTTATTTTTGTTTTTGTTTTATAACTTTGGTTGGTTTTTGTTGTTGAGCCTTTGTGGTAGTTTTTTAGGTTACTCCTAATATGTTTTCTTGTGTTTGTCTTTGGTTTGGTATTGTCTAGTTTCTAGTTTATGGTACATACCCGTACTACAAACTTAGGAACTTTATGCTACCTACCAGATAATGTCGGTGGTCGGAGGGGGAGGAGGAGAAGGAGGAGAGCTAGGGTAGAGGTTCCATAAGGATCGACTGCTGTAGAGACTGTTTAGATGGTGGAAGACAATAGGACAATTAGGGAGTTGATGATTCCAAACTTAGAGTATCAACCCCCTATGCATTATTTTCCCACCTTTTTCACCGAATGTGACTTGTGATTTGAAGAGCGGCATTGATCCAATGCCTGCCTACCTTCCATGGGATGGTCTATAAAGACCCAAACAAGCACTTTTTTTGGAGTTCCACCTAGTGTGCACTAATATGAAGCCACCTGGAGTTTCAGAAGAAGATTAAAACCTTAGATAATTTCCTTTCTCGTTGCGGGATGCAGCCAAGGATTGTCTATATTATCCTACGCTGGGGTGCATCACTTCTTGATTGGACATGAAGTGAAGGTTCCTTGAAAAGTACTTTTTAGCTACCAAGTCTGCGAGTCTAAAGAAACACGTTTCCAACATTTCGCAAATGGTGAACGAGTCCCTTGATGAGTGTTAGGAGAGGTTCAAGAAATTGCCATAAAGTTACCCCTACCATCCATTCAAACAAGATGATTTGGTATACTACTTCTTTGAAGGCCTTTGTGATAATGATATGAAAATGGTCAATACGGCGTGCAATGGATCCACAGCCAATAAGAGCCAAAAAGATGCAATGGAATATTGGAAGAAATGGCCAACGACACAAGAAAATTTGGCACCTGATCCCATGTGAAAACGTTAGATGAGCCCGCTCACTCTCCTAAGTTGGAAGAGCAAGTTCAGGCACTTTCCTCGATGATGAAAGAGTGTATGAAGGGGAGAGCTCAAGAAGTCAAGGTGTGTGGCATTTGTATTCTTGATCATCCTATTGACACATGTCCGCAAGTGGTTGAAGATTTTGAAGAAGTGAAGACTTTGGACTTTAATGGTGAAAATAGGCAATTTTCTAGGGGGCAAAAACAAGGGTTTTGAGGTAACAAAGGCGGAGATAGACCAGAACCCTCTTTAAATACCTTCAATCCTCAATACTGTAATCACTCTATTTCTGGTGGTGCGAGGACAACCAAGTTCAAGGGTAAAAATGAGGTGGAAAACCTTAACCTCAACCCTACCCGAGGGGAGACGGGCCATCTAACAACAATGCCTTTTTGTACAAGTCGGAACGAAAGGAGATACTAGATGCAATGGCTCAATTGGAAAAGAAGAGCGATGTGTTCGCAGAACGGACTAGGAGAGAGATTCAGGAGCTCGGCACTAGAGCCTTTTCGAGTATCAAGAATCTCGAAGTCCAAGTTGGCTAACTTGCCACTTTGGTGAGTCGACTTGAGGCTAGGGAATCCATCAAGCTATCATCCTAACCCAAGGTTAATCCACGGAATGTGAGTGCATTGAAGTTGAGAAGCGGGAAGGAGGTACTCGAGGCCGAGAAGGAGATTACGCAAGAGGATGACCTAATTATTGAAAAAAAAATAAGACCAACTTTGAAGAACAAGAGATGGTTGTTGAAGAGGAACCCTCTAAGGAGCTCCCCACCACCAAAACAAGGGTGATCTCTCCACCGACGTTTCCTAGTGCTCTACGGGGAAGGCTAAAGATGGTAGCTAATGAGGAAAATATTTGCATAGTCTTCAAAAAGGTCAAGGTTAGCATTCCTATTCTTGATGTGATTTAGAAAGTTCCCTCTTATGCTAAATTCTTGAAAAATGCATACAGTAAAAGAATGATCAAACCAACTAGGAAAGTAGGTCAATTGAAAATAGGGGGAGTAGCCACTTTAGCCCATAAGAACATACCTAAAAAGTGTGATGACCCCGTAATGTTTTCAATCCCTATTTCCTTAGGTGGTAAATTGGTGAAGAATGCTATGATTGGTTTTGGTGCCTCTATCAATGTGATTTTTTTCCCTTTATGAGAAGCTTGACATAGGTGAACTTAAGGACACTAGTGTTATTGTCCAACTAGCTGATCACTCCCAAGCTAGCCCTGGAGGAATTTTTAAGGATGTCATGGTTAGAATAGGTAATTTAGTGTTTCCGGAAGACTTCTATATCCTTGATGTAGTGCACGATGGTGGTGTACCCCCCGTTTTATTCGGGAGACCTTTTCTAAAAACATCAATGGCTAAAATAGATATTAATTTGGGAACTCTAACCCTAGAGGATGATTTTGATAAGGTGGGATTTGATATTTATAAATCCAAGCATGATTCACCTATTTCCTCTCTTATGTGAAATGACATATCTCTATGTGACGAACTTGTTCATTATGATAACTCTTGCATGACTTGTGATGATGAAAGTCTTGATGAGTTCCTTGATGATCTAAATGATGATAATGAGAGGGACGAGAGAAATCATATCATGAGATTTGACTATTCTTAAAATGTTGATGACACTTAAGCTATGCGCAAGTTTAGTGATGATCTTTCTATAATATATTGTTTTTCTATGCTTACTAACATGCAACGGTGAAGGATGGTAAGGACTTAAAACATCCTCGATCACCTCTTAGACCCAAGGAGATTGCTAAGGATTAAAAATTAGCTAAGGATGGAAATACACTCTCTATGATGAGCAAAGAGCATGAAGGTAAGGGTGACACTTGTGTTGAGATGATATGATTTGTCATATGTTGGTTGTTTAGGAAGAATGATTCTTGATTGAATGACCTTTGTGTTGAAATGATACGATTTGCATTGTGTAGGTTGTTTAAGAAGAATATTCTAGTTTAATGGTCCTTGATCCATATGCTTGTGTATTCTTTCCATCACCATTTTCTTCTTGTTGCAATAGAATGGATCCAAAGAGGAGTAGGCCGAAGAAAGGAACAACTTCCCGAGGTGAGAAAGGAAAGAAGTTGGCTAAAGTTGGGAGACAAGAGCCAACAAATTACCTTCCTCCTAACCCCACCTTTGTGGTTGATGAGTTCATGGGGTTGGCCAATATTTCCGGGAGTGTGGCTCGGAGGTGGAGATATTTAAATAGCACAAAGAAGACCATCTTGGAGGCGAAGTTTGCATGCAAGGAGACCTTGGGAACTCTAGGTCTACTCGATCCCATCACCTATTTGCTAGGCCGGATAGGCCTAGAGGGTTTCTTAGATATGCACTCCAAGACTTATATAAGATGAACTTTGGAGTTTTTGGAGACCTTAGAGCAATCTAAGGACAATGATGGGAGGGGGATCATTCATTTATACTTGGATGACAAGGAATACACAATGACAAATAGGGAGATCGCCCGAGCTTTTGGGTGGAAATATGGGAAGGAAGTTCCAAGGACTCACCGACAAGGACTGCTTTTCTCATTGAGTAGCTCTTAGAGAAAAATTATGCACGGAAAGGAGTCATTTACCCAAGATTACTATAATAGTTCACCTAGCTTTGCGGTACGTGCACCGACTCCCATCCATGGCTGTGTTTTGCCATAGAGAGATTTCGCAATCCCCCAACTGGGACTACCAAATCCTTTGGGTGATGTCTTTGGAAGGTAATCTCTACTCCAACATGGTGGGGGCCTTCATGGAAGAATGCTTAGCCACGGGGAAGAAGAAATGTGGCATGATACCAATGGGAGGCATGGTCAGACTTTTAGCCCAACACTTTAGACATTCTGCTCCATCTCCTTTTGTCGTGGAAAACTTAGGTTATTCGAGGACAATGCACACAATGGATAAGTTAGCACGGGCTTTGATGATTGCTACCGCTACCTTGGAGAGCCGCTTCATTTGGTTGTACAGTGGTGCTTCAGTTTGCAACTTTATGATTTTTCCACAATCGAAACGCACTGCAATCGACCACGACACTGCCCGGGAAGAACTTTTTCTAGCACTCGATCCGCGTTTTGATAAGGGTCTCTACAACAATTAATCAAACCTAGAAGTGGAGCTTGATGAGGAGGATGATGAGATTCCACCTCGGATGCCACCTACCCGAGGCAACATACCCGCTGACTTCTTCTACCAATTCTGCATTTTTTGGGAACAACTCATGAGTTCAACCCAACTAGTTCAAGAGGTTGGTCATGTGTCGGAGGAATGAGTTTGTAAATGGTGGAATTCAGGATTAGGTTGGATACTATGGATGACACCATGTGAGCAAGGGGGTTAGGCCGAATTCCATTAAGCGGGAGGTGAAGGAAGAGTTTGCTATCGCAGTTAAGAGATCCGATGTGTAAAAGGAATCCATAGTGCAGTTGATCGAGATTTTTCATATTTTGAGGCTTTATGGCTTCCGAGACCTAGTGCCCATCGAGAGGCAATAGATAAAACAAGAAGAAAGGAGGAGAACATGTGAGGTGAGATGCTTGAGGGAGGGTCCTTCAGGGTCCCAAGAGTAAGTTCCACTATCTTTATTGTTCTTCACTTATTATTTCTATCATTTTTTTTTGAATTGGGAACAATGCAAGGTTTAAGTGTGAGCGAGGGAGTAGTTAGACACTTAGGAGTTTTAACAAGATTTATTTTTGTTTTTTTGTGGTGTTTGTTTTTATTTGATCATATTCATGTAGTATGAAGCCCACCATTAGGGCATTTTGGGCTACATAATTTATTTTTGAAATTTTGACAAAATGAACAAAATATATACCCGACTAAGTCAAAAACCTGAAAGAGCGGCTTAGGAAACAATGGGAAAGGCCCAGATAGATTGAAAAACCTATGAAAAAGTGAGAGACCATGGTGTGGAAAAAGGTGAGAAGTGAGTTCAATTTGTGTGAAGCTAGGATGAAAAACCGAAAAGGCTCCTAGGAAAAATGAGAGAAATTGGAAACTATGTTACATATCTCTTGGATTGTCTTTGGTGGCTTCTTCAGTGTATACCTTTCCTTTTTGTTGGTATGATATGGTTGGATATGTTACTTTAGCTTCTTTGGGGAGTGAGTTTTTTAAGAATCTCATATCTTTGGGGGAACAAGGTAGCTTAGGAATAATGTTGAAAGTATTGGTTAACTCTCTTGGCATGCTACTTTCCTCTTAAATCTTTGATCATTTTTGTTTACTCGAGGACAAGTAAAGGTCTAAGTGTGGCAGGATTGATCTGCGCTTAAAAGCATGCGTTAATCAATACATTTAGCAAATTTGTTATTATGTTTTGGTTGGTTGATTTCTAGGTTTAGCCGGGTTTACATTACAAGGGGTTTCGATAGACGGTGTTGGTTTTCTTGTCTAAATCCTTAGTTTTGCAGACTTATTAGACCTAATGGACACTATGTCCTCACGAGCACCTAGATTCTATTTTTGTGAGCTTGTGAGCACATCGGCATAGATTTTTGAAGGACATCCATAAGGGTGGTAGTAGATAGTATAAGGCAATTTGGAAGAATGGTAGTAGATACAAGGTCACGAGTCAAAATGTGGTAGTATATGGAACCAAGCCTGGCATGGCCGTGTAATACTACATTGGTCCCCCATTTTCCAAGAAATCGATACCAGCCGGCGGCCCACAATGTTTTACACGCCCTGCACCATTCAGAAGTGGAAATCAAGCATCCAACCAATGGCCCTTGAATAACTACATGGCCCTTGTCATTAAAATGCTAAGGAAGTGATCCCAACCAGCGGCTCGTGGAGAATGACGCAACCGTGTGCTCGAAAAGGCCGAGAACTATGCCGAACCAGTGACCCATGTTGAATTACATGAGCGTGCAAGACCGAGCTACACGGGCCGTGTGCTATAACATGGCCTGTTTAAGATGCCTGCTAGAGTTTTAGTTTGCCCTTTTGGGCCTCTTTTAAGGCCCAATTCCTACTACTATATATAAAAGTCTGTGTCTACTAGGGTTTGAGTTTGGGTTTTCTGAGTTTCATTCTCCTAATTTCCCAAGTGTAGGTAGAGAGAGAAAGGAACTAACCCTTCTCTCTTATTTTTATTTTCTCTTTTTTCCCAAGGACATTTAATCCAATAGATAAATTGGGTTCAATGCTTTGGGAGTAGTGATTTAGCTTGGGGATTTATATTTGTATTCATGACTTGATAGTTATTTTGTGAGATTCTTAGTTATTCATATCCTTTAACGCTTATGATTATTATGATAACTTGTGCTTTACATTCTTGTTAATTGCATGATTGATACACTATGTTGGCATATACCTTAGTTTACTTTCATGTTGGCACATTTATTGGTATCCCCTGGGAAGTGCTGTTAGGGTAATAGGGGGAGCGAGGGTCCGTTAACCATGTGAGTATAGGCATGTGGGTTGCGAGTCATGTTCCGATGACTGGACGCTAGTGAGCTAGAATAGAGCCCGATTGGTTACAGATAGAGATAGTTTAGTAGCAACTATGGTTGGCCTAATTCGACGTGATATATTTGCAACCCTAGAGTCAACATAAGGTGCCAACCTTTTTACCTCTATAGGCCTAAGGATAAGCATTCATAGTGGAGTGCTTGAGACATAATTTTTTTACGAGGAATGAATAGAACTACACAACGGCAAGGCTGTTGTTGCACTTCCCTAATTACAGATGCGGTATCAGTAGAAGAAAATGAGAGAACCCTTATGTGACAGATAGAATGGAATTTTTAATACCGATCACACTATGTGACATGAGCATTAAGATAGGTTTATACGTCTTGTACTTGATTGAATCTAGGATCTAAATATACTACCGGTCATGTAACCAAATATCCCAAGTGCTAGTTTTGTATAGTTTATCCTCTTGTCTTTGCATGATTGTAGTTGTTAGATGAACCCCCCAAACCTTGTTTTGCGACATTAGTTATTCCTAACACCTGATCAGATTGACGACCCGATTACATCTTTGCATAGTTAAACTTTAAAGTCCTAGCATCTCTGTGAATGACCCCATACTTATCACTATCTACCTTTTTAGTATCATAGTAGTAAGAACGGGAGCAACTCTATAAATTTCTATCTTTGATCTTCCAAGCGCTCCTCAGGTTAGTATTTCTTTCCCATAAAAAGGTTGTGGTTTATTAGCAACCCTGCGGAGTGAAGATTAAATGGATGCTATACCACTCCAGTCCAGAATTTAGTCACATAAATATTGATACAGAAGATAAAAACCATGTTCAACTCATGGAAAAACATATCCTTAAGACTTGCTGGTATAATAATATTGGCTAAGCATGTTATGCCAGCAATGACAATGTATCTGATGGGAATTTTAAAGATCTCCAAGGAAATTCTAGGTAAGATTGACAAAATATCGGCCAGGTTCATATGAAAAGGTGAATTGCAAGGTAGGGGAATGCACTGGATGTCATGGAAGCGAACGTGCAAATCAAAAAAGTAATGAGGGCTGGGGCTCCGGTCTGTTTAACAAATGAATAGAGCTCTAGTAGACAAGCATGCATGGAATATATTACAACAAAAGGACTCTCTTTTTTGTGCAGGTCTTTACTAGTAAATATTGTCACAATCAGAAGTTTATAAATGCCAAACCAAAGCCAAATAACAGCTTGGCATGAAAATATATCCTATGGGGGAAAGATCTTGTAGCACAACAAATGGCAAATCAGGTCTGGAAAGGATATAAAAATAGGGGACAGGTGGATACATGGGGAAGATACCACAAGGACTCCAACAATGGCGGAAAATCACACTGGTCCAGAGTATCGTACGTAATTGATGCACGAAAGAAGTGGAAAGTACAACTAATCAAAACAATCTCGCTTCAAGACTCATAAAAAAATCCTTCAAATACATATTCCCATGTACGGCTATGCAAAATATACTAGCCAATGGATACATACCAACAATGGAGTGTACATTTTAAAGTCAGGCTATCACATTCAAACAACGAGCCACTCAGTCAACAGTCTGTACATGTCAATTGGAAGAGATTATGGAAACTGAAATTGCCAAGGACGATAGTTATTCATAGCTGGAGAACACTCTATAATCCCATATCGACTGTGGAAAACTTGCACAAAAGAGGGATCATTACTGATCCAAAGTGTAGGTTATGCAACATAGATCAAGTGGAGACAATTGATCATACACCTTACTTCAGTGCCCTCCGGCTCAGCAGATTTGGTGCTTGTTGCCGTTGGGTTTTAGTTTTTCTATAGGAAATCCAGTCTCTATCAATTATGGTAGGACTGGGAGAAGCGAAAACCATATGACGACGCATTTGCACTTTCAGTCTACCTTATTTGGAATATTTGGAAATAGAGGAATCACCACTGGTTCAAGGACCATGATGTTCCCCCTCAAGTATCGGTAAATATGGCACAGAAGCTAAATTAGGTACTTGGACATACTACATATATTGAGGACATCCATAATTGGGAGGCCATCGTCGTGCCTCTCAAAGATAGTATTTATATGCCCTAATTGCTGCTAACTACTAAAAAGTAGCTATTGGCAAGTTGGGGTTGTCCACAAGGAAAATGAGGTTTTATCAAGTGTTTAACACAGTTAAAACACACAAATATGTCACTCTAAGTGTGTGTTAACAAAGTGGTGGGGGTGGTGGAGTTTCAGTTTTGATAAACACTACGACTAGTTTAAGCAACTAGATTAGCAAACAATTAAAACAAACAATGTAAATACGATCACAACTAGTATAAAATATGTAACTAAGATTATAACGAGTCTTGGATGCAATTGGTTTAAATTTCTAGTTATCCTTTGATCATCGACTAATTATCCTATTTTTATGAATTAACCACATATTGTGAAGAACTTGTCAACACCTTTCGAGTGAAGACATTTCTCACCTCTCCTCGGTTATAATTAAAGTGGTCATTAATGTCACACAATAACCCTTATCTTCGGGTCACTCTAGACGATCGACATCATAAAATTCCCCTATGATAGCAATAAACATGGAGACCCAACAAAACTACTCACCACAATGTCCTACAAGCGAGAAACATATAGATAGCACAAGTATATTTACTAATAACGACTACGAGGATCATCCTTCATGCTAAACGCTATTAGTGAATCACATCGATAATTATGAAAAGCCATTCAAATTCATCCTAAACCTAAGAAATTTCATCAATAAAAAATTATAATTAGTTGTCACCCCTAATTACAACCTAACGTCAATCTACAATAATCACATCAACAAAACGGTAAAGTCTTCCGGGTTTTACCAAAAACCTAGCAAACAATCAATTCACAATCGTCAACTAGTTGATCATCTTAGTCTAAATCACTGGCGGAGCTACGCCTGGACAAGGTGGAGCGATTGCCCCACCTTTTTTGAAAAAATATTAATTTTTAAATATTGTTAATTAATTAATTAATGATTTTTTATTAGTGTCTTAGTTTATTTTTAGTTTTAGATCATTTTATCATTCTAAATTTAAAACTTTTCTCAAAATTTTAACACTATTTTCATATATAGAGTCATGAAATCAAATTGTGACCCACCAATTTTTTTTCTGGCTCCCCCCGGTCTAAATCATGCATTAATCACACAACAAAGTGCAAAACATACTTGATAATCAAAGCACAAAATATGATAAACCAAATCTCACACATTCATACTAGAAATGCTTACCAATTGCTCACAGGAGTATATTAAGCTTAGATAACTAAAACTCATAACAAGGGGATGAAAGATTTTTCCTAAGTTTTACTCTCAAGTTTTCAACTTAGCGGGGTTTTTTATTAAATTTTTTTGAAAGAAGTTAAATAAAAAGTTACAACTAAACAAATGAGCAAATATGAGCATCCAAATTCCCTTCCCCCCACTTAGATTATGCAATGTCCCCAATGCATATAGCTAATCAAAAGAAAAAGTGGGAAATATGAATATTAAATGTTCACAATTAGGGTCTCGAAGGTCCCACACCATCGTCTCAGTTTACGCGTCTCCTACGATTTTCCTCTAACTTTGGTTGCGGGTAATTTCTAGAGGACAATGGGAGCATTTTGGGGATTGCATCCACGTTGTCAATCATGCCCTCATAAGTGTCCTCGACAAAATACCCGAGGCTCTCCATCTGTTGGTCCATGCCAACTACTCTTTGTTCCATGCCTCCAAGCCCATTGTCTATATTCTCAAGTGTCCCTTGCATGGTTTGGAAAGATTCATGTAGTTGAGAAAATGAGCCCGGTGATGGAGCTTGTGGGGGTGCGGAAATGCCACCTCTTTGCACTCAAGATTGCGGTAGCTCAATAAGAGTAGTGTCCCGAGGGGGATGGTAGTCCAAATATGACTCCGGAAAAATCACTAGGCGGTCCGAAGGAATTACTATGTTAGTTTCTCTTTCATGACCAAGCCAAATGAACTTCGTGGGGTCTTCTATCTTTTTGATCATTTTTGCATTTACCAAACTCTTGATAGTATAGAAGTTATCATTGGGATGCCAACCGATTCACACAAAGCTTCTAGGGATTTCAATATGCATATGTCATGCCAAGAGTGTGATCATTCCCCAACACAAATACACCCTAAATCTGGTCCGACAATCCGATGAATCTATCAACCCATATGTCAACCCAATCCGAGCAACTCTGTCTATGCGGTGTACATACTCAAAGGAATTTCAAATCACGTGTTAGAAAATTATTATGCTCCCCTTAACATAGAAGTGTAGGAGTGAGAATATGGTGGACAAACAAGATCACCAGATGGATAATCGAAGAAGCTTTGGATCGATGAGTTCTTCTTTCCCCTATGAGAAGTTCCCAAAATCCTTGGTCGGTGTATCCCTCTCCTTTTTTGAATACCTCCACGTCTGCGGTGTAGTCCCACCTAAATGCCAACATTGCATCATCATAAGAGATATTCCTCTTTTTATCACTTAGGTGAAATGTGGTCACCAGGCTACCATCTTCAAAAGTGATCTTCTTCACCATGAAGAGGAAATATAGTGTCCATGATCTATAAGAGGGTGCATTGGCCTTCACGAATTGGTCTAGGCCACCTCTGTCCAACAAAGCATCGATCGAATCCAATAAATCCAACTTAATAATACATCCCTATAAGAAAACCGAGTGGCTATGATGGATCTATCGTTGGTCAACCTCTCTCATCTTTTGGTATATTCCCCAACTATCTTTTTCAACCAATTATAACGAAGGGATTGGTCATAAACTACGAGTGATGTTGGGTAAGAGGAACTGCTCTTCTTTTCTTAGGGGCATAAATATAATTGACTAAACTTCTCACCCCACAACAAAAATGAAGCAAAAAACCCAACCTCAAATACTACCACCACAATAATCCACAAAAATTACAACAATACTACCACCACAATAGTCCACAAAAATTGCAACAATGATATCAACAAAGATGCCCCAACTCTATCACCATAAGAATCCACAAAATGCACCAACACTCCATAGATCACGAACACTAGAGTTCCTCAGATTGGCTATTTGATTGTGGGTGATAGGACATGGAGGTTTTATGGGTCACTCCATATTTCTTCATCAAAGCCTCAATTGTGCGATTGCAAAAGTGGGTTCCTCGGTCACTAATCACGGCTCGAAAAATTCAAAACCGGGAAAAGATATCCGCTTTCAAGAACTCCGCCACCACTTTTGAATCACTGGTTCTAGTGGTCTTTGCCTCGACCCTCTTGGACACATAATCGACACCAAGAAAAATATAGGTGCAACCAAAAGAGTTTGGGAAAGGTCCAATGAATTCAATCCCCCACTCATAAAAAAACTCACAATACAAGATGCTTGTGTGTGACATTTCATTCCTTTGGGAAATGTTTCCCTTTCTTTGACAATTGTTACAATATTGAAAAAATCCACAGAGATGCTTCATCATGTGAGGCCAATATATACCAATTTCTAGAACCTTCAAAGCATTTTCATGGAATCAAAGTGCCCACCACATGCAAGAGAGTGACAAAAATTTTGAATTGAACTAAATTCACTCTCTATTACACATCTTTGGATTATTTGATTCGATCAATGCTTCCATAAATATGGATTGTCTCACACATAGTGTTTAGCCTCACTTCTCAACCTGCCTCTTTGAGCTTTGGAGAAATTTGGGGCAAATTGGTGGGAGGTGAGAAAATTAACTAGATCGTCATACTAAGGGAGATGATGAGACGTCAAATGCATGTGTTTTCCGAAGCATTTTATATCTCTTTTGTTATCATTTTGGTGTAAGATTGCTAGATTTAGGTAGGTTTGCATCATAAGGGGTTTAGATGACCGTT
>JAULKM010107203.1:0-23982 GCA_032355605.1 Rubia tinctorum | reverse complement strand
TGATCACTCTCGGTTTACTTGGTTGTATCCTCTGCGACGTAAGTATGATTTTGTGGAGGTTTATATGCAATTTGAAGTTTTTGTTGAGA
The DNA here is from genome assembly GCA_032355605.1 of Rubia tinctorum. NCBI lineage: Eukaryota > Viridiplantae > Streptophyta > Magnoliopsida > Gentianales > Rubiaceae > Rubia > Rubia tinctorum. Next base: position 23,893 of record JAULKM010107203.1, on the reverse strand, counting down.
ATCAGTTTTCTTCCACCATTAAAGTTTTTCAATGTGATGGTAGAACCGGGTTTGTGAATCATCGCATGCGAATTCATTTTGCGTCTAAAGGCATTCATCATTAGTTTTCATGTCCTAACACTCCTGAGCAAAATGGTCGAGTAGAGAGGAATCATCGTCATATTGCTGAGACAGGTTTGTCGATGCTCTTTCATTCTGGCCTTCATCATTCATTTTTGTATGATACATTTTCGACAGCAGTCTACATCATCAACATAGTTCCTACTCAGGTTTTATCTGGTCAGTTTTCACTCTCTGTTATTTTTGGTACTACGCCTGACTACTTCAATTTTCATCCATTTGGTTGTCGAGTTTTTCGTATTTGAGGCCCCACACTGCACATAAATTAGCACCTCAGAGTATGTCTTGTATATTTTGGGTTAAAGTTCACAATACAAGGGTTATCGATGTCTTGATCCTCTCACGAAGAAGGATTACATCACTCGCCATGCTCGGTTTGATGAGTTATTTTTTCGGTTACCCGTACTGGTTTTGTTAGAGATTTATCATCACTGAATGTTTCTTCTTTTTTAGAGCCTTCATCATTTATGTCGGAGGCCTTTGAACCACCTTCCACTTTGGATTCACCCATTATTTTGGAAGATTTAAATTTTCAGATTTCACCAAGAACTGAGGATTCCTCAGAAAATTGTGTTTGTTTGCCAAAAGGTGATAGACAGCTTGATTGACAGCAGCTGCAGCCTCTGCCCTCACAATCGCAGCCACCGCCGAGTCACGCGCTTGCCTGTAAGCCCACACGTGAGCTTCACGTGCCGACGTCCCCGGTCGCGCGTCAGCCCTACTAGCCATCTCAACCTCCATCCAATGGCTGCCTTTCGCTCACCAGCCCAGCCATCTCATGTCGGCCACCGTCTTCACTAGCACCCATCACCGAGAGTGCATTGGGTTCCACGCTAATTTTCTCGGGTTCTGTGCCAGTGGCTGGTTCTGAGCCATCCTCAGTTGTGGTACCCTCTTCTCGGCATTCGATGGCTACATCCTCAGTTGTGGTACCCTCTTCCCGGCATTCGATGGCTACATACTCTCACACTGGGTCTTTACAATTCAAGGATTTTTCTGATTATGATATTTCTGGTTTATTGAGTGCTTTGTTTGCAAAGACTGAGCCTCGTAGTCATCGTTTTGCAGTCAAGGTACCAGACTGGGTTACTTCTATGGATTCAGAGATGGTTGCTTTGCGTGCTCAACAGACATGGGAGCTAGTTCCCTGATCTCCTCGTGTCAATGTTGTTGACTCTAAGTAGGTGTATCGTTTAAAGTACAAGTCTGATAACTCACTCGATCGGCACAAGGCCACATTAGTTGCTCAAGGTTTTTCACAGTTACATGGTTTTGATTATGATCATACATTCGGTCCGGTGGTAAAAGCTTCTACTGTTCGTATTGTTTTGTCTCTTGCTGTCACTCGTAATTAGTCGTTAAGACAGCCTGATGTTAAATGGTGTTCTTGACTCCCCGGTTTACATGGAGCAGCTTGCTGGTTGCAAAGATCATATGCGCCCTGATTATGTTTATTGTTTGCACAAGGCCATTTAAGGTTTGAAAAAAACTCCCCGTGCTTGGTTTCAAAGATTTAGTTCATTTTTGGTTTGCCTGGGTTTTGTATGCAGTTCTGTAGATACCTCCTCGTTTGTATTTTCCCAAGGTGCCTCTCTACTTTATTTGCTAGTTTATGTTGATAACATTATCCTAACTGGGAATGATGGTCATCTCATCAAGAAGTTTATTGTTTGTGTTCATCAGGAGTTTAAGATCACCGATCTTGGCACCTTACATTATTTATTGGGCTTGGAAGTTGTTCGAAGTTTCGATTGCTTATTTTTTTGCCAAACCAGATATGCCAAGGACATTTTGTTGCGCGCCAAAATGCAAGACTCCACGTCATTTTCTATCCTTTTTGTAGCTTTTTCGCAGCTTTCCAGTACTTCAGGTAAGCTATTCGGAAATCCCACTCTTTATCGCTCTTTGGTTGGTTCACTACAGTATTTGTCCATTACGCATCCCGACATTTCTTATGTTGTGAACACGGTCAGTCAGTATATGCAGTTTCCTAGTGATGACCATTACCAAGCTGTCACTCGAATTTTGCGTTATGTCTGTGGTACAATGCACTATGGACTTCGATTTCGCAAGAATTTTTCCGCTTTTCCAGTTTTGGGTTATTCTGATGCTGATTGGGCTCATTGTATTGAGACTCGTAGGTCTACTTATGGTTATACCATTTTTCTTGGTGGCAACCTGGTTTCATGGAGTACTAAGAAGTAATATACGGTCTCTCATTCTAGTTCAGAATATCGGGCTATGGCTAATACTACAGTGGAACTAGTTTGGCTGATGAATTTACTTTGGGATTTGTGCATCATTGCACGTGCCCCACCTGTTTTGTTGTGTGATAATAATAGTGCTCTCTTTCTTGCTCAGAATTTGGTTTCGCATAAGAGACCCAAGCACATTGATATTGATTATCATTTTGTGAATGAGATAGTGTCTTCTGGCAAGGTCAAAGTTGCTCATGTTCCTACTGATCAACAACTTGCTGACATATTTACAAAGGATTTACCTCGTCCTCAGGTTGAGTTCTTACGGTCCAAGTTTTGCGTCGCGACAAGTCTCACGCTTCCCTTGAGGGGGGGTAATAGAATATTAAATGAATTAGAATCAGGTTAAGAAAGGAATACCCTTTCTGATGGGTTTTGTATATATCATTTTCCATATCTGATTCTGTCGTGTATACTATTTGTACTCACTATATATGAATACACACAGACACAATTATTTATGAGTTTTACATTATATCGGTCTTAAGATCAAGAAAATTAATGAATGTACCGTACAAAAGGTCAAAGAATGGGTTATTTAAATAATTTAAATTACAAGCATATACTAACACCCCCACGTATTTTTATTTATTAGTCATTTTACACGTATTACGTGAGAAAATTTAAATATTCTTTATGCTAATTTTAATTTAATTATTGGTCCCTCTTGGAGGACGATTCATATTTAAGTACATAATTAATAAGATCAATTGATTTAAGATAAAGTCTTCTATGATAAGATTTCACCAAAGTTTTAAGAGACCAATAATTTAAATGAAAATGTCATCTATAACGGGAAAAAATGGGTTTTGAATCGGGTTAAAGGTGGGTTATTAGATTATCCAGTCCTTACCCACACACACTATACTATTGTAAAGTCCACAATTATTTAAATTGGTAATATGTGGAAATTATACAAATATGAAAGTGTTGTGTTGTAACATCAATTATGATATTGTGTGCGAGAAAAGGAAGTTCGATGTTGAAATCCGAGAAGCATATATTTCATCCGAATTGGTTTTGGTTGCAAAATATAATAATTTGTATATTTATGAGATTGGATTAGATTTATGGAATTGGACTGATATGAGAATTTCAGATATGGTAAGATATGGATGAAATATTCTAGTTCCTTATTTCAAGGGATTAAATATGGAATTATTATCTCCAAGGGATTTGATTGTTGTAAGAATGTTCTGTGGAGATAGAATTCCATTCGCACAAGTTACTTAATGTGTGCGACTGAGCTCATATATATAGTGAACATTCTAGTTGAGTTACTTACGGATTTAAGAGAAGAAAATCTGCGTCCAGGTTTTCATATATTGAGAGTAGCCGAAAGCCTCTATTTTGTGTTCCAACATGATAAACACTCTTTGAGTAAAGTTCATAATCATACGCCTTAATTTCTCATGAGTAGGAGATCCAGCGTCGACAAGTATCGAGGTCAAAGAGAGTCTGACTAAGGCAGATCGGTAGCAAGGGGAGTTTGCAAAGTCCACCCATTGTAATTAGAAAAAATAAGTATAGTTGTTGGTGTGCATTTTACTATCTCTTTTGGATGTAGGTGACTTTCATTGAAATGTGTAATCAAGTCTTGTCTTCGTGTTTTAAATTTCTTTACATACTTTGTTAGATAATCTATGTTGGAACATAGTTGATATAATTGATAAATTTAGGTAATTTCAATTGGTATCAGAGCAAGGTCACTTACGCTTATCTTGGTTGTGCCAAGGAAAGTGTGATTTGGTTTTACCATGGCCACCAAAGAAGGAGCTTCAGTATCTCGTTCATCACTATTAGAGGGAACAAAATACAACTATTGGAAGGCTCGCATGTGAGTGTTCATTAACTCGCTAGATAAACTGGCATGACACTTTGTGGAAACAAAATGGAATCAGAATCACCCAACTGAAGATGTCGAAACCAGTTCAAAAGAAAAGGAAGGAGAATCTAGCATAAGAAGCAGAAACTCAAGGAAAAATCTACTTGGAGTTCAGATGAGCTTAAAGCATCAATGGCAAACTCAAAAGCCTTGAATTCTATCTTCACAACAGTAGATGAAAGGCAGTTCAAACTCATTTCTACCTGCTATCATGTGAAGAAGGCTTGGGACATTTTGCAAATAGTCCATGAAGGAACAAGTCGAGTAAGCTTCAAATGTTTGCCACTAAATTTGAAGAGTTGAAGATGAGACCATTGCAACATTTAATGAGAAGCTGAGAGACATAGAAATTATGGCGTATCAGCTCGGCAAAACCTATAAGGAGGCAAAATGGTGAAGAAAATGCTGAGATCCCTGCCTCAGATACTTTCAATGGAAGTTTCTGAAGAAGTTAGAGATGTTTCCATCAATACACTTGATGAACTGATGGGATTCTTGCAAACGTATGTTATGACACTCGAACCACCCTTAAAGAAAGCACAAAATGAGTTGGCTTTCAATGTTCGCTCTTCAACATTGAAGAACTTGCCTTGATCACAAAAAACTTCTCAAGAATGCTGAAAAAGCCGTGAATAGGAGATCTCAAGAGAAAACTGGTGTTGAAGTGAAACAGTCTGGAAGAATACATCCAAGCGAAATGTGCTAAATCACAGAAGAAGCAAGGACGGTCATATATTACCTCATAGAGGGCTGATGAAGAAGTGGAAGAAGAAGAAGAGGAACTCACCGGTAACTATGTGGCATTCAGGGCAAAGACTCATGACATGGTCAAAACAAGGTTATGTTCTAACACGGTGATGGCCGATATTACTGTATGTTCCAACATAGAAAAGCTGAGTGATGATTCCACAAGTGATGATGACAATCAGGAAGTGAATGATGAAGACATCTATACTGCTTATGAAAACATGTATGGGATGTGGCTGAAAGTTGTTGAAACCAATAAAATTCTAAAAGCAAAGAAAAGTCAACTTGCAGAGAGGAAGTCAGGATTGATGGATATAGTTGATAAGTTAGAAGATAAAGTTGAACAACTGGAAAAAAAACTGAGGTTGACTACTGAAAGAGCTGAAGCAGCAATCCTCAAGTTGTACACTGGCAAAGCAAAATTGGATGATATTCTGACTACGGGAAAGAACTTTGGAGATAGGCGAGGAATCGGCTATGACAAAGTTGAGAGCAGCACTGTAGACTTCAAGACAGGGGTATAGGTCATGAAGAAGAAAGTGATGAGGACTCAACGAAGGAAACCTATTTTGTGCAACTACTACTCGTATCAAGGCCATATGTCTTAGACTACTCAGAGACATTATGAATGGACGTAAATTTTTTGCATGTTCCAACATGGATGATGATCAATGATCAAAATTGGTCAGAAAGGTATGGATTTCTAAGAGCACAAATGTTTGTCTTATTGCTCACACATCTGTTATTCCACACTCTAGAAACTCTTTGTACTTTGATAGTGGATGCTCTCGACACATGACTGGAACACAGGAGTTTCTAACAAAGATCTAAAGCCTTATGACGATGAATTTGTTACATTTGGTGATAGAAAGAAAAATCAAGTGGTGGGCAAAAGAGAACTGCAGATTAAGGGATTCCCAACCTTCACAAGTGTGTTACTTGTTTAAGATTTGAAAGCAAAGCAAATCTGCTGAGAATCAGTAAATTGTGCAATGACAGTATAACTGTGGAGTTTCATAAAAACATATGCATTGTCAAACATGGTGAGAACAAAGTACTCTCAGAAATTCGATCTTTAGAAAACTGCTACCTGTTGGAACAAGAAGTCATGTTTTTAAGTTCTAAAGAATATGAAGGAAAAATGTGGCACAGGAAGCTAGGACACATCAACTATAAAACATTGGTGAAGATTCCAAATTCTAAAGCCAATCAAGGTGTGCCTACTTTCACTCATAAAAGGGAATTGCATGAGGACCATCCCAATAAGGTAAACAAATATGATCACCTCATTTGTATGTTCAGTATATTACAACTTTGAGAAATCTTGAATTATTACACATGAATTTGATGGTTCCGGTCAATACACCTAGTATGACTGGCAAACTGTATATTTTTGTATATGTTAATGATTTCTCCATATACACTTGGATAGAGTTTCTCAAAGAAAAATCTGACACTGTAGATGTATTTAGAAGTCTGGTGGTCAAACTCCAGACAAAAAAGGGAAGTCCTATCGGGAAAATTGTTAGGGTTCACATTGATCATGGGAGAGAATTTGAAAATTCTCAGTTCAGCGACTTTTGTGACGAGCTTGGAATATAGCATGAATTTTCATCACCAATCACACCTCAAAAAAATTGTATTGTTGCAAGGAGAAAAAGGACTCTACAGGACATGGCTCGAGTAATGTTGGCAGGAAAAGGCAATAACAAGAAATGGAGGGCAGATAAGTCAACACAGAATGCTATACAATTAATAGGGTGTATCTTCGCCCATTCACAAGTAAGATCTCTTATGAAATATGGAAAGGTAGGAAGCCTAATGTTTTATACTTTCATGTCTTTGGCAGCAAGTGTTATATTCTTAGGGATAGAGAACAGTTGGCTAAGTTCGATAACCACAGTGATGATGGAATCTTTTTGGGATACTCTGTGAAAAGCCTTACTTACAGGATTTACAACCTCCGTACTAAAAATATTATGGAGTCTATCAATGTAATTGTTGATGATTCTGATGATAAAAATGTATCAAGAGAAGAAGAGAATGAACCAGCTCCAGTCCGTGTTCCAACACAAAATTCAACTGACTAGTAAGTCGATGTTGGAACACCAGAAGGATATGAAAATCCCGATGACCCAGAAGATAGTGATTTTGGAACATAAATCCCAAACTCCACCACCACATGCTCCAACACAAGAGGTACTTGAACCTAGCACTAAGAGAACTTCTGCTCTACCATGGTAAACTACAGGGAACTTGATTGATTACAGTGTTTCATCTCGCTCATCGAACCAAAAAACTATAAAGAATACCTGCTTGATGAGTATTGGATTGCAGCCATGCAAAAGGAACTTGGTCAGTTTGAAAGAAATGATGTATGGTATCTCATCTCACGTCCGAAATGTGTTAATGTTATTGGTACCAAGTGGATCTTCAAAAACAAGTAAGATATTGATGGACAAATCACTCGGAATAAATCAAGACTGGTAGCTCAAGAATATACTCATATGGAAGGAGTAGATTTCAATGAAAATTTTGCACCAGTTTCCAGGTTAGAATCTATTTAAAATTTTACTTGCTATTTCTTGCACTCATGATATTACATTGTACTATATCGACATCAAAAGTGCCTTCCTAAATGGCGTGGTGAATGAAGAAGTCTATGTTGAGCAACCTAAAGGATTTGAAGATCCACACTATCCGCATCACATGTATAGACGTAAAAAGGCAATGTATGTTTTGAAACTGGCACTCAGAGCATGGTATAAGCGAGTGACAAACTTTCTCATTAAGAAAGATTATTGTCAAGGGGGAGTAGATCTTTATTTGTGCTGGATAGATCATCCAAAATTTTTATTGTTCAAATCTATGTTGATGATATTATTTTTAGGATCCACAATCTGGGATACACACTTTTGTGCTATATGTTGAAAGTGGCGGGATCTAAGAAGAAGGATCTACCTTATGGTGGACTTATCACTACTTTGCTAAAGCATTTTGGTGTCCAACCAGTAGTTAGATCGTTGCATTTGGAGTATTATGATATGAGCTGGTTCGCGCACAAGCAATTGGATATGGGTTAGGATTGGAAATGGTGACACAAGGAGCTCCAGGGCACCACTTGCCAAAGCGGCTAAAAGGGTAAGAGATGAAGAGTTATAAATGGCTGAGTCATCTACCTATCCTAAGTTTGCCGAGTATTCCTTGCATGTAGAGTATAATTTTAATTTTTTGGTTGCAATTAATTGGTATGTTATTGTCTTGTTAATTTGTCCAGGTGGGCGATATGGTTGGAATATGGTTGGAAGAGTAATGTGAGTAGGTACCTTGCCTGCATTCGAGGTGACATTACTAAAATTAATGAGGAATTGGCCAGAGTAGAAACCCAACGAGTGAAGCTGATGAAGGTCTCAGGGGTGCAATTGCCACTGGATGATTAGCTAATGCTGAACTTAGCCCCAAAATTCTCAGAGAGTGAGCCAGAACAAGAAGATAATAATGATGAAGGTGACAGTGTCGAAGGATATATTGCTCATGAAGAGGCCGTTGGGACGGAGATCATTTCTCCGGAGCCCGATAATGTGGAGGATACAAATGCCGGTGTAGATGCCAATGAGACCGCCGTCCGGGAGGAGAGTAACCCGGAATTTATCAAGATGTTTTCTGATTCATGAGTATTAACTTAAGTCTTTTGTATAAGCTTGACTTGTGATTTAATTTTTTGAGATAAATTTATAAATCGGAAATGTTTTTAGTTGAATTACCCTAATTATTTTTGTCTTTTGAAGAATTTAGTACTCATTTTGAAGGATTACCCTGAAATGTCATTACGTATCCAATATTTTCGATATGTATGTGAATGTATCTACGTAAATGTGTCATTGTTTGTGAACAAGTTTTACCCATGAGACTTCACTTTTGGCATGAGTTCACGAAGAACTTCCGAGTCCGTTGATATGTTGGCTCTATATTAATTTAAGTTCGGACTGGGTTCCTTACTGGTAAGTAAATCTTCCATTACTAACAGCTTGAAGTAACTTTGCTTCCAAGTTCAGGTCCATATTTTGACCCGAACCTAATGAAAATAAATTTATTAGGAGCTTTATTTATCTCTTACAGTTCTTCCGAACTCGGAAGCATGGTTCCTAGTTAAGGTCCATTTTCCAGACTCAACCTGATGGTTAGGCTCTCATTTATAGTTTGATGTTATAATTAATTTCCGGATTCAAAATTCAAAATTTGGCTCTTAAAAATATGATCACAAAGGCTTTCGGAATCGAAATACTATATTCGGCTCAATGACTATTTTCTGTTCCGAGTTTAGGTCCATTTTTCGGGATGAACCTGGTGGTTGGGCTCTTCATGTTCTTATTAAATTTTGGACTCAGAATTTAAATTTTGGCTCTTCATAATATGAGCACAAAGAGCTTTCGGACTCGGAATACTATATTCGGCTCTTCAGAACTATAGGGCCCAATGGCTTCCTAACTTGGAATCATGGTTCCGAGTTCATGTCCAATTTCCAGACTAAACCTGGTGTTTGTGCTCTTCATGTTCAACTTAATTTCCGGAATGGAAATTGAAATCGGGCTTTTCACAATATGAGCATGAAGATTTTCTAGACACGGAACACTATATATAGCTGTTCATAATCGAAGGGCTGAATGACTTCTGAACTCTGAGGAAACGCCGGTGTATAAAAAAATTGTCAGTCGACTAATATAAAGTTCCTAAATCTGAAACCCCAACACCTAAAACTCTCAGTTCCGGAGAAAAAAACTATAATCCATATCCCTTTTGAATCGGTTTTACACGGTAAACCCTATCAAACCATGGCGGCATCATAACAATGAGGTCGTGGAGGCAAAGGGAAGTCCAAGGTGGGTAGCTCGAGACGCTCGAAAACCACGGATAATGAGCAAAAGACTATATTTGTCTCCACTAAAGCACAAGAGAGGTGGGATAATTTATGCCAAAGTGGGAGATTGCAAAATTTCTAAATTATAATTTAAATGTCTATCATAGCATAGGTTTAGCTAATCCAGTGTTTAAGTTGGCCAACATGTCTTAAGTTACTAATGTTAAACGAAACCTCCCACTTTGATGGATTTTGTCAATTTTATAGCAATTTAAAAGAGGTAGGAGATGGGGTGGTTGCGAAACAAGTGTAAATGGGTACATCATGGACCACAGTTTATGGATTATTAACCAATTGTTGGAGTGTTTGTACAAAGGTATCGGGGATATATTCCCCTAAGAAATTGATGGCCAGTTAGATCACATATATCATAGGGAGGCTTTTCTTTTTAACTCTGACTACCCGTTTGTTGATCCCATAGCATAGTCACAAATACTTCTAGCGCAACCCCGCCAACTTAGGGAAACCAGAGAGTTTCTGTTTGAAAAGGTTTACCATGGATCAACGTATCATGTACAAAATAATATCTAGGAGTATCGTATCCACCTCGAGCCAAATAACATAACCCAACTATGCAACCTTGATAATGTTTTATTACAGCATTGAGAGGAGGAAAATAAATCTTGCGGATGCGATATTCAAACACATGCTGGGTGGCATCGTCAAAGAGGGTGATCAAGAGTCTTACTTATGGGAACTTAGTCACTTTGATTCTGAAAGGTGTTCCAGGGTTGACCTTGCATGGGGAGGAGAGACCCTGCAAGTAGTTTGACAAACAATACTTCACTTCACGAAGGAAGGAAGAAAGGAAGGAAATGTTGGTCTTGTTTGAACACAAATGGGCTCACAAGACACAGGTTGCGGAAGAGCCCAACAAGGAGCTAAGAGTTGAACCTTGTATGTTTAAACTTGCTTAATTTAATGTTATTAAATTCCAGTATATTGGAAATACTAATCATTTTTTATATTAACCAATTTTAGAGGAACTCGACTCAAAGTTCTTGAAAATTTCAGAGCATCCTACAAATGGATTCGAGGGGAACTTTCTCAGATGAGAGAAAGGGTATGGAAGTTGGAGTGGAGTTAACGTGCTTTGCAAAGCCATTTGGAGTCGACATCAGGATCCTGGGTGGATGAAGGGTCTTAAGTGTGATGGTTCAATCATTGAATGTCTTGAACACTATTTTGTTGTGTACTAAAAATATTTGTGGAGACCATTTTTTTTTATTTGAAAGTCGGTGATGAATACTTGTGATTACTATTTTGTAGACAAACAATATTTGTGATGAATATTTTTATGTTTGATTTTCGTGATGACTATTTTGTAGAGGTAAAATATTTGTGAGCTTAAAATAGTAGATTAATGTGGTGAAATATTTGTTTGACCATAATTCAAGAAGAGGTTCCGGTTCCAGACGTCTTTTATGAATACAAAGAAATAACAAAAAATACTAAATAAACTTAACCCTAGTTTTGTTTCTTCCTCTTTCCACTCTTTTTCTGCTTCCGTCTCTTCTTCTTGATCTTTCCTTGGCCGTCAACCCAAAAAAAGGTACAAAAATCTATGACCTCTTCCGTCACATAGCGTTGCACAATACTTGCATTAGGTTTGTACTAATGCTTCGCAAAATGTTTAAATATTTCCATATACCTATCTAAAGGGTACATCCACCTCAAGAATACCGATCCGCACAACTTGATCTCACTGACCAAATGAACTATCAAATGGACCATCATATCAAAAAATGAGGGGGAAAGTACATCTCCATCCTACACAAATTTTTTGCTATCATCGCTTGCAACCGCTCAAGCTTAGCCACACTAATGTTTTTGGAACAAATTGACTTTAAAAAAATACAGTTTAGCAATACACTATCTAATGTGAGGAGGCAATGACAATCTAATGGAAATGAAATTAATTTTTGCATCAGGTTGTAGCAATCATGTGATTTCAAACCAACTGATTTCAACTTCTCCACAGACAAACATAAACTTATGTTAGAAAAATAAGCCCCGACACCTTCACACTACCTAGGGTCTCACAGAATGATTTTTTCTCCGATTGAGACATGGAATAGCTAGTGGGTGGAAGGTAACAATCATCACCACTCGTGACCAGCCCCAAATTGCTCTTAATTCCCATTTCAATCATGTCAAGCCGATCTTTCAACCCATTCTTACTTTTACCTAAGTTATTCAACAAAGTTCCAACCAAAGAATCACACACATTCTTCTCAATGTGCATTACATCGATTAAATGTCTTACGTTCAAGTGCTTCCAATAAGGAAGGTTGAAAAAATGGAACATTTCTTCCAACTACCTTCATTCGAAACTTTATACTTTCTCTTCCCAAAATCATTATTAATCTCCCTTGCCCTTTCAAAAACCTGAACCCCCGTTATTGGTAATGGTTCCTCTCTGTTCTTCACATTCCTATCAAACCACTTTTTTTTGCCAAACGCTATGGATGACCCTCGGGAAGAAACCTCCTATGCCCCTGATAAATGGTTTTAAAACTGTGCTTCAATTGACAAAAACAAGTATTCTTTTCACAAACAAGACAAGCGTAATGTCCTTTCACCAATTACCCAGATAAATTTCCATATGCTGGAAAATCATTAATGGTGCAAAACAATAAAGCCTTTAATTCAAAATAATCTTCGGCATTACCATCGTACGTTCTAACACCTTTGCTGAACAACGTCATCAAAATATAGACCAAAGGGGAAAGGTAGAAATCTATATCATTACCGTGTTACTTAGGTCTGGAAATCATCAAAGACAACAAAACGTACTTCTGTTTCATTGTCAGCCGCGAGGGGAGGTTATAGGTCACCACCATGACGGGTCATGAGCTGTGTGAGCTACTCATATTACCAAAAGGAATCATTCCATTGGTAGACAGAACAAGCCTCAAATGTCGGGGTTCCGCACCAAACTCTGGGTACAAAGTGCCAAGCTTCTTCCACTGCTCACCATCCGACATATGTCGAATCAGGTCATCTTCTAGACGGTATCTTTTCACATGCCATCACAATAACTTTGCATCTTATTTCAAAGCAAATAACTTCTTCAACCGTGGAATAATAGGGAGATAACATAATACATTGGTTGGAGTCATTTTCTTCGAATTTGAAGAAACTTCCGCACCAACCGCAATTCCGCCTCGCTTTAACTTATACCGAGACTCACCACAAACCCTACAAAGGTCTCGGTCCTCATCACCCAGACCTCTATATAGCATACAATAATGTATTTTTTAAATTCCTTCCCAAAGGACAAAGAATCCTTTTTGCGACATACAAATGGTCGGGTAAATTGTTACCATCCAGATGCAATTCCCTCACTAGTTCCAGAGTATCTATCATCCTTTTGTCAATCCACTTGCATTTTGCATTCAAATTCATCATTAACAACATTGCACTCAAAATTGAATGTTTTGAACCACAATACAAACCCATCTTATTGTCGTTGTGCAAAGCGTCTAGAACTTCGTGTTTCCCGTGGAAATATTTAGAAATGTCCTCCACCATCTCATCGAACCCTAATTTATGTCATAGTGATTGGATTCTGTATTTCTATCATCGCCTACCCCAGGATTGTCAACCTCCCTGTTCCACACCCACAAGGTGTAACTAGTTTGAAACCCTCGAATGACGAGATGTTCACTTAACTTCTTCCTACCCAAATACTCATCATTCTTACATTCTTTACATGGGCAGCATGCTAGAACCACCCCATTATTGGATGCATGTTCAAACGCTACAACAAGAAAGGAATCTACCAAAAGGATATATCGGGTGACTTTCTCAAATCTTTACCAATCAATTCAATTTGATCCATCCAAAATCCTATATTAAAGTAAGATGATCAACCACATGACCATCATAAAACACAACACATTGTTTCACAAATACAAAAGCAAAAAAATCATAACCATTTCAAATTAAAATACTCATAACTTCTAACACAAATTCATTCATATACCAATCACACATATATAACACAACTGAGAAACAATTACATACATTTGATCCTCCCCAATGGATTCTACAATAGCTTTTCAATAGCCCACAGACAAAAATTAGGTTCAAATGAAAATAGTTTTTGAAAACCAAATGACCTAGAACACATTTAATACATGGCCCAACAACCTTGTTCCGATATTGAAACCATTGTCCCTTCCCACCACGCCCGAACCGAACTGGGATCCGGACTCGGAAATGGGTCCGATTTTAACTTTCGAGACGGTAAAAGTATTCAGCACTTCCTCGCATAAGTTAAGATGATCTTCCAAGTATGGAATAAAAATAAACCAACACTTTCGAGTTCAGAATAAATCCACTAGAAACCGGTTCAACACAACAATCTTTAATTGTTTCAAATAAAGGTGGTTTTTCATGTAACCTCCTTCTATTAAAGACGATCATAATAACCACCTTCTTACTTCTTAAAACCGCCATCCAAAACGTTACAGAACCAAAAAATTACAACTTCCAAGTTTGGAAATCATCAAGGAAGGTGGTTCCACCATAATCGCCTTTGAATGGTATCTTTAATCAAGTAGCCTCCACTAGTGTTTATCCCTCCGTCCTTTAAACAAAAAAATTAAATAAAAAAATTGTCATTTCTGGAAAATGGAGAAAAGACAGGTTTTGACAATGGAAAAGAAAGATGAGAAAATGTAAGAGGTAGAAAAGTGTCATTTGAGGAGAATAGAGAAGATTTCAAGAATCGTCAGATGAATAGAAGATTTTAAAGATTTCATGGATCAAAATCTAGGATTAATTTTGATTCGGAATTGAGTTATTTCTCAGGATATCTAAGATTTTGATTCGGAATTGGAATCTAAGATTTTGCTCTGATTGATGGTTGGAAGGGAAAGGACAATTAAGAATAAATAAAATCGTAGAAGAGGTGATGAACTAGAAGTTAGTTTATTCCATTCTCCAAAAATTAGGTTCCACCGGTGTCGACCAGTACTCAAGTATGTATGATTGGTTAAAGGAAACATGCATCTCAATGTCGGTGTGGTATTTTTAAGAGCAAATGACTTCGATGACTCCTTAACTATCTCAATCGTTCACCTTTGACCTATTATCTTTTTAAAAAAAAAATACTTTTGGCCCTTAACTTACAAAATAGCTGAATCATAGCCATTCCGTCAGGGGAGACCATTAAGGTAGGTTTTTAGCATTAATTTTAAGGGTAAAATTGAAATTTCCCATTTCCCATTTTTCTTTTTTAGTTTTTCCTTTTTCCCTTCCCATTTCCCTTCCCCCATTTTTCCGCACCCACCTGAAACTACCACCCTCCACCACCTAACACCCGCCGCCACCTAAAACCCCTCCACCTCTGAAACTTGCCACCTAAAACCTGCCACCCTTGAAACCTGCCGCCACTAGAAATCCCCGACACCTAAAACTCTGCCACCTAAAATCCTCCAGCCCACTACCTTAAACCCTCTGTTTGGCGGTGATGAGGAGAGGCAGATTCTGGGTTTTTCAATTTCGTAGAGGCTAGGACTAGCGGATTTTGGTCTCAATCCAACTTGGGCAGAGGCTACGAGCGGAGGCTATGGATTTTCTAGCTATGGTTTTCTGGTTGAATTCTACAGGATGGTGGTGACGCGAGCATTTGTCGGATTTCTGGTATGATGAACAGAGACAACGAGGGGTGATTGGTATTCTCCGGCAACCAGCTGGACGACCAAAAATAGGCGATGATCGGATTTCTCTGGCGATATTGGGATGAGCACTAGATCAGGATCTAGTGACGACCGGGAATAGGCGGTGGCTGATGAACCGGTGGTGGCAGACACAGGGTCTATCGGGCTATGCAGCCAAGGTGATCGACCCGATAATGAAAAAACTGGTCAAAGAAAACCCTAGTTCCAGTTGCCCAAAATGGGTTGAAATATCGGGTGATTCGACTCGAGAAAATGGGCAGTTTGGGTCAGTGCTTAGGGGATGGGAAAAAAGAAACAATTAATGAAAAACATAAAAAAATAAAGAAAAATTGGAAATGACTATTTTACCTCTAAAACAATCACTTTGACCAAATTTGATGGTTTGACCTAATGGAATGGCCAAGATTCAGCTGTTTTTGTAAGTTGAGGGGCCAAAAGTTTCAGAAAAAAGGATATGGGGCCAAATGTGAGCGATCGTGATAATTAAGGAGCCACCGAAGTCATTTGCTCTTTTTTTATTGATCAAAACTGGCACTGACATGTTATCAATGTCTTACTAATAAGGCCAAAGGCAAGTTAGCAAAGTCTGTGGGGGATTTTGCTTATGGTGAACAGTCAGTGATTGACGAACATAGTCGACACCGACCACATATCAAGTTTGGGTGATTGGGGAGTTGATTTTTTTTTTCATCTCTGACCATTGGATGTATATAATGTGTGTGAAAATGATGCTTTTTTGTGGGGAATAGGTTACCTCAATCATGCCAGCCGGTGTTGCAAATGTCTCTCATAACAGACGACGACACAACCAAAGGTGACAGACACCACATTTTTTTAATTTTCTGGGCCAAATAAACATTTCGACCTAGATCATATATCGACACTACAATTGGGCTAACCATAACCCGCATAATAATAAAAAAATGTTGGAAAAATAATATAAAGTTTATAGGTCTTTTCGATATTTTATACAACCAAATATTCTAAATAAAAATATTAATCTAATTATTCGATTGCATGTAAGCATATTATTGACATATTATTATATATCTAAACTGTGATAAGATCCTTGATTGAATTCGATCAAACTACAGTCATCACTCTGCGTTCGATGAAAAGTCTAATGAAAACTTGAGCTTTCAAGTATACAAAAGGTCAAACCTTACTACAGTTTGGGTAAAGGGAATGAAGCGAGGTTTGACAATTGACTATATCTGGTTAAACCACAGTGTTCAATCTTCCTATGCATGATAAGTCAAATTAAAGCCTCACCATTCTGTGGATTGACTAGATCCGGTCAAACTACAATCATCACTTTTTCGTTCTATGAAAAGTTTATTGAAAGGTTTAGCATTCAAGTATGCTAACGATAAGAACTTGCTTAATACAGTTTGGGTATAGGGAATGAAGCGAGATTTGGCTGTTGACCAGATATGGTCAAACCACATTGTTTGCGCTTCCATAGTACGAATATTTAAATAAAAGCTTCATGATTCAAATATACTAACAATCAAAACTTGCTAACCATGACTTTGGAATAGGGAATGAAGAGAAGTTTGACTATTCACTAGATCCGGTAAAACCACAGTCATCACTCTTCCGTTGTATGAAACGTCAAATGTAAGCTTCAACATTCATTAGGTTTAACTGTTGACTATATTCGGTCAAACCACAGTGATCTCTCTTTCGTTCTATGAAAAGTCTAATGAAAGCTTTACCGTTTAAGTCTACTAACAATCAAACCTTGATTACTGCGATTTTTGTATAGGGAATGAAGCAAGGTTTGTTCGTTAATTAGAAGTGGTCAAACCACAGTGTTTGCTCTTCCTATGTATGAAAAATCAAATTAAAGTCTCACCATTTGTGTTTGTCGTTGACTAGATCCAGTCAAACCATAGTCATCACTCTTCCGTTCTATGAAAATTCTAATGAAAGATTTAGCGTTCAAGTATACCAATGGTAAAAACTTGTTTACCACCTTATGGGTAAGTGGAATGAAGTGGAGTTTGACCACTGACTAGATGTGGTCAAACCGCTCTTCCATTGTATAAATAGTCAAAATAAAGTTTCACAAATCATATATACTAAAACCTTGCTGACTACGGCTTAGGAATGTGGAATCAAGTGAGATTTGACCGTTCACTAGATTCGATCAAACCACAATCATCGCTCTTTAGTTGCATGAAAAGTCAAATATAAGTTTCAACGTTCATTAGGTTGGCCATTGACTATATCCGGGTTAAAACAATTAAATTTCGGGTCAAATTCGGATTATAAGCTATTTGGGTTAACTCACACGCCTACGATATTTGAGTTTTTGTTAGAACCATTAAATATTTAGAGTATTTTTAACCATTTAATTTTGATGAATGCACACTTTTTATTGGATTAAAAGAGTCATATGACAAAGGCTCTTTTTCCGTGTTTGGCAACTTAATCGAATGAAAGGCCAAAAATCAATCAAAATGTAAAATGCCATACATGATTTTTTTTAATTAAAGAAAATGCCTTACATGATTAATCCATAACAGGTGGGAGTAATTGGTGATGGTAACATGTATCAATAATATCATTAATCCCCATACACAGATTTTGTATGAGTACTTTAAGATGTCGGACCAAATACAAACACTTCATAACGTGGGATATAACTGGAAGGGACACTTGTAAAATGCAAAATTGTACGCTAATGTAGTATATTATCCACAAATGTGTATATTTTTGCATGACAAGTAATAGTCCCATGGATACGTATGTACTCAAAATTTCCAGCAAGAATTTACGTGGCATGAATTAATTACTCCCTCCGATGATCTAATATTAACTCTCTCTTTTTTTGGATGATTTTTTAATATTGTCTCCTTTCCTTTTTTGGCAAATTCTAAATTGTTTTCATCCGCTCAATTTACTTTATACTCTTTTAATGAATTTTCAACAACTAATTTTACCTTCCTAAAATTTTGTGCCAAAAGTAAATGTGTCACTTTTAAAAAATCGGACGGAGGATTAGTATGTCCGTCATTTTGGATATATTTCTACTAAACTTGATACGCCGTACGCGTATCCACAAATATAGTGACTTGCACATGGAGATATGCGCGGCATTCCCAGTCGATCAGTGTGTCCAATTCGACCAACCAAAAACTATTCATTCATCATGACTACTATCTTTAGAGGGTAATTAAATATGTTAAAGATATTAGGAAAGACGAGATTTAATTATAATTATAAAAAAGGTAAAAAAAAATCAGTTGTAATGTAAAAAAATTACTATACAATATGTAGTAATTATAAATTTATGACTCGATTAAATGTAATTCAAAAATTTTATCTTAATTTCTTCTAATTTGCAATTTAAACATTGGTCTTTCCATAGCTGATGGAAATACCAAGGTTTAAAGTGTAAAATAAAAGAAATGGAGATAAAAAAAAAATTGGATTGCATGAATCGGATTATAAACTTTATAACTACTACACGTTGAATGATAAATTTTAATATTGCAACTAAAAGTTTTATTCTAATTAAACCCCGTCTTTCCATAGACTTATGGAAAGACGGGGTTTAATTGGAATAATTAAAAGTTAAAAGGTTTTAGTTGCAATATTAAAAATTTATTATGCAACGTGAAATAATTATAAAATTTATGACCCGATTAATACAACTCAAAAATTTTATATTCATTTCTTCAAATTTACAGTTTAACATTGATTTTTCCATGGTTTATAGAAATGCCGTCTTTCTAGAGATAAACTCATTAAACATATTAAATGGTATGGAGTTTAAAATGTTATGGAGTAATAATTAAGTTTTCCTTATTTAACTAAGATTTGTTCAACTGATTGAGTGCTAAATATCTAATACACTTTATACCTTATAATAAGAGAATGTAAAATTAATCAGTAAGAACAAGTTTCTAAAATATTTCAATAAAAATGCTAAAAATCATGGAACGGATCTCTATATGGTTAATGAGTTATCTGCAAAAAAAATGGACGATTGAAACTTTTAATGTTGATTTATCCTACTCCTTTCGTCCCTGATAAAAAAAAATTAAACAGAAAGTATTGACAATAGTTAAATAGAAAGCATTGACATATTTTAAACAGAATTTCACGAAAAACATTTTTGATAATCTCTCCATTACGACTACTTACTTCTAAAATCAAATATTTTATCTCAGAAAAACTCCCATAGTTTATTAATGGTATGGCCATCTAGCTTAGCCACACTACACATAGTCGTATATTTTTCGGATCAAACTGAATTCAGAATTTTTTTAAAAAAAATCTCATTTAATTTTCATGTAAGAACAGGTGCACAAATACACTCCCACACACGACTCGGAGTTAATTAGCAAGAAATCGCAGTGCTTCCAGGTCATGCCGCCACAGAATTAACATAACTCCGCACGGAAGCCATCTGGGCTTTCCAGAAAACTGTTTATTAATTTCTTTTGGGTACAATATTTATAAATTTTTCTGACTCACTTCGATCTGAAAATCAGTAACTGACCACGTTTTATGGTGAGGATTGAGGAGGAAATCAATTGTCACAAAGGTTCGACAGGTTTGAGATTGCAAATTTCACGTACGATGTCAGAATAACTATTAATTATAATACCTTCTTGAAATCGCAACGGAATGAGAAAGGCGTCACTATAGGTGGCAATTGGCCGGGATTGGGAAGGTAAATTAATAATTAGGTAACTAATGGGATTGGGTATTAAATTCCCAAATTATGTTATCTCAGCGGAACCCATCAAATTCCCAATAAATACACAAAAATATCCAATTAAATGCATATGTAATATTTAATATAAAATTCACAAATTATACATCTTTTAACGCATGTATAATTGAGTAGTCTAATAGTCCGGTGTCATTAGACAGACCATCATTCATTCACATGATGCTTAAATTATATTCTAATATGCAGTTGGACAGAGTACAATTTACGTCCTTTCATCTGATTTCTACCACACATAGGAATGAGTCGAGTTTAACTCGAACAACCACAAATTCGAATCGAACTCGTTTAAAATATCTCGAATTTGAACTCAGATCAAACTCGTGCGAACCTGTAGTATATTGGATCAAGCTCGAGTTCGAATGAAATTAGTGTGACTTGAGTTCGATTTTGATTGAAATTAATATGATTTGAGCTCTATTTCGATTTTGCACTCAATCCATGATTAAATATAATTTTCTTTTAATATACATTTTGATATATTTTAGTTAGTAAATATATATTAAATATATAATACGCTGGCTCGATAAGTCCGACGAGTTTAACGACCAGTGTTAATTGAATTCGAACTCTAACTCAAATACTACATGAGTTTGTTCAAACACATTCGAATTCGGTCTAAGTTGAATTTAAGTCGAGATTTGATAGAGATGCTTGTAA
The DNA here is from genome assembly GCA_032355605.1 of Rubia tinctorum. Classification (NCBI taxonomy): domain Eukaryota; kingdom Viridiplantae; phylum Streptophyta; class Magnoliopsida; order Gentianales; family Rubiaceae; genus Rubia; species Rubia tinctorum. The sequence goes on along the minus strand of JAULKM010107203.1, from coordinate 2,868 downwards.
ACAGTTTGGTGAGTTCACATCCCTAGTGCGACAAATCTCGAGCTCATGAACAGTTTTGGTGCAAACGAACATATTGTTTGCGAACAATTCAATCAAATCTCGACTCGAAATCCAATTTGATTGAGTTCGAGCCGATCTCATATAGTATTCAAGCTCGAGGTCGAGCACTCCAACTAATATTGTACGTTAATCTCATTGAGTTTACCGAACCAACATATTATATATACTTTTTCTTTATTTAATATAATATAATATAATGTAAATAAAAATATGCATATATAATATATTTGTTCATGGCTCGAGTTCGACATCGAACACGAGGACAAACTAAATTAATTTCTCTCAAACTCGAGGTAGAGCTTGAGTTCGAGCTCGAATCATTATTTACAACCCTAATTAGAAATCTTATGGGGTTTGAAAATGTAACCATAAAAATAGTCAAAAAAGAGTAAAACAATTCACGCTTGGGTGGACTCCAATTACACTAAATAATAAGTATCTTCATTAAAAGATGATAATTTTTTGGGTATTAATTGGGTACTCATAATTACCCAAATTTAGATGGGTAAATGGGAAGATTGGGATCCCGGTCACATTTCTCCTTGTAACCCAATACTATAAAATCCATTTAATCATGATTCCAAATTAGAAAATAAAGGAAAATTTTTATATTGGGCCCCAATAGTTACTGAGATTAATTGCATCCACTAGACGTCACACAACAAAACGACAAGTCCTTTATGCCATTTGAAGTCATTTTGGTTATCAAAATGAAGTTTTACTATTTTTCATTTTGAAAATTTCTCAGGAAATGCGACCTTCATAAGGTTATTGACAGTTTCATGTTAAATGTTGTAATTTTTTTATAAAGTTTAAATATTTTATTTTAAAAGTTAAAACAAGTAATAATATATATTAGAATGTGAAAATATAAAAATATATATTATAAAAAAATATTTTCAAAATTTCAAAATTTAGTATGTAATTTAGCAAATAATAGGCCGCCTGACAGGAGACTGACTCTTTCATTTTATATTCTAGGTTTCATTATATTATTTAAGGACTGAAATATTTTATCCTTCATTCTATAATATTTCATGTTATTCTCTTTAATGGATTCCGGACTTTAAACATTAAAGTTTGTGCTTGTGAACCCTTGATTGTTTTTACAGATTCGTGCTTGCGGATCTTCCAGTTTTCTGTCTATGTCACTTACCTTATTAATCTATTCAAAAGAATTTATAATTTTCTCTATTTCGTCTCTAAACAAGTTTTTTTTTATTAAAACATTTCTACTTTTGATTCTCTTACTAATTATTGTCCAATTTTTTTAGATGGTCTACTGTGAAACAATATAAACTTTAGACAGGATTTTTTTTGCAAAAATCAACACAAAACTTCATGCTTTCCAAATTTATTTGTATCTTTTAAAAAGAATCGCATCCCAATCAAAATGTATAATAATTGCATAATAATGTCTACCTAAAGTTTAGGCTTTGCAGAGACAAATGACACCGGAAAATGGAAAATTAAGAAAGTTTAAAAAGAAGTGCACCAAATTAGGTTGTCTATGTCATTTGTCTCTACAAAATACTTTTGTTTAAGCTATAAAATAATATTTTTATGTAAACATTAGTTATTTTTCACTCGACCCAATTACTTATCATTATATATTAGTATTAAATTTTATAATTTGAGAATAACTCCCTTTTAAAAATGCAATGGACAACTTAAATTCCCATGCATTGTCGCCTAGTTAGATAGATTTGTTGAAGTGTATCATGGGGACTCGAATAGCTAGCTTAAACGACTTCATCTTTTGCCCGATCAACTTGCTCTCCCCAATCAATTTGCCCTTAGGGAGAATATTATTTTAGTACCATCGAAAAATATACTCCCCTCTCACAATTATTGGTGACTTAATTTTTTCAAAATTAAATTTAGTAAAATGTGACCATTAATATAAGTTTATATACATATGGTAAAAATATCATGTAAGATATGTTAGATTTATCCTAACATCTATTTTCTAAACATCAACTTTTTATGCTGAACTTGTATACGTAGGTAGAGATATTGATGATTAAAAATGATTATCGGAGATTGTGAAAAAATAAAGGAGCCAAAAGTAATGGGAACGGGGAGTAAGGTTTTGTTCTTTACCTGCCTGTGGTCAACAGAAGGAAGTTGTTGAAGATATGGTCCAAAAACGTAGAGACAGAAGTCAAAACCCAAGAATTTGGATCATTACCTGCCCCTTCGTCTCCCCTAAGTTGTAGAGATAATATAATGTACTCCCGTATTAGTGTCTTCCATTAATTTAGCCGTCACATTACGATGGAAATCATGGAATTGAGTTTTTCTCAAGACACTTCACTTCCATGTGACACGTGGTGTATATAAATTTGATAATGGGTTGGATAACTCATAACTTGTATATCCGGTTTGAATGAATAATGTGTTTACTCTTTGGATAAACTCATTTATGCGTTGTGTTTGTGTAGATATACGCTCGAGTTTTTTTAAAGTTCATACTTACCCATGACTTAGTTGTGCCATGATAACTCACACCCCTCCTACCTGAATCAAGCCATTTCCGATCGTTGACTGACTTTAAATGACCAAAATGCTATTTTGGCCAAACTCTAAAAGTGAATGGACAAGTTTGCTCTTAAGTCTCACCGCCACCTCCGTAGCTCTGCCACAACATCTGTCGTCGCACCGCCACCTCTGCCCCCACCTCCAACCCCACCGCTCCCCCACCACCACCTCACCTCCACCTCCATAGCTCCACCACCACCTCCTACACCTTCGCTACCCTACCACTACCACCACCACCCCAAACCCAAACACCACAAAACCACCAAC
>JAULKM010107195.1:0-23993 GCA_032355605.1 Rubia tinctorum | reverse complement strand
ACCTACCTAAATCTAGCAATATTGCAACAAAAACATAACAAAAGAGATGTTAAATGCTTCGGAAAACACATGCATTTAACGTCTCATCAATCTTCCACCCAAGAGCATTACTTCATGGATCGAATTAAAGAGGAAGTTTCTCTCCAAATACTTCCCGGCCTCAAAGTCCTCAATCTTAAAGAAGGACATAAGAAACATCATCCAATGGCATGGGGAGTCCTTCTAAGACTTTTGGGAGAGGTTCAAGAAGCTTCTTGCGAGTTGTTTGTATCATGGTTATTCTGACGGGGATTAAGTCTACTACTTCTACAATGGTCTTCATAATCAAGATCAAAGGCTAGTGAGGGGAGCATGTGGTGGTTCACTTGGGACCAAATCCTCATTCGAAGCTATGAAGCTTTATGAGAAGCTAGCCGAGGAGTCGAGAAACTTTAGCTCGAGGCCCGATTTGAGGAGGAAAAATCCTAACAATGCAAGTGCCTCTTCCAAACATGGAAAACTCGAAGACCAAGTGTCTACTCTCACCTTTATGGTCAAGGCATTGATGAATCAATCCGGGGCAAAACCTCATGTAAAGTCGTGCGAGATTTGTTCTTCTCCACATCCAACGGATTCATGTACGAATTTACAAGATGATTATGTGGAGGAAGTAAGTGCTATGGGATGGCAAGGAGGATAAGGGTACCAAAATTAAGGCCACCAAGGAGGAGGAGGTTACCAAAACCGGCCTTACAATGCGGCTAACCGAGTTCACCCAAACCTTCGTTATGGGAATGTGCAAGGCGGACAAAATGTTCAACCTTACCGCCCTCCTCAACAACCATACGGGCCACCTCAACCGCAATACCCAAGGCTTGGTGATAAGCCCCACAATCACAGTGAAAGTTCAGGGATATCAAACCAAGAGATCATGCAAGCTATAGGGAAGTTAACAATGTGTGCGGACAAGAATGAAAAGCACCAAGAAGACCGACTCCAGTATAAAAAATCTAGAGATGCAGATGAGCCAAATGGCTCAAATATTGAGTCGAATGGAGGCTGTAGATTCGGAAAAACTTCCCTCTTAACCGAAGCTCAACCCTTATCCAAATGTGAGTACTATCTCATTGAGGAGTGGAGATGAAGTGAAAAAGCCCCAAGGCACCGTGGTTGTTGAACGGATGGTTGAAAAGGAAGAATATGAGGAGAAGAAGGCCGGTGAAATAGCCAATGAGAAGAGGAATGAAGGATAAGAAGTGGAGAAAGAGAGCTTCGTGCCAAGGCTGGGATCAAATCCTGAAACCTCATCCCCTAAACACAAGAAGTCCAAAGGGCCAGAATTCCCTATCTATGAGCCGGAACCACCATTTCCAGAAGCCTTGAAGGAAGTAAGGACTGAGGAAAACACCAAAGACATCTACTTTCATATATGTGAGGTAAACATTCCATTTATGAACTCTATGAAGCATATTCCTAGTTGTGCTAAATTCATTAAAGAATTGTGTACACTCAATAGGAAACAAAAAATGCAAAGCAAAAAGAAGAGTGGAAAAAGTGAAAGTGTCTCGACCATTTTTTTGAGGATTTACCCCCTAAATGTGATGATCCAGGAATATTTACAATTGCTTGTGAGATAGGAGGGAAATGTGGTAACAAGGCCATGCTAGACTTAGGAGCTTCTTTTAATGTGATGTCATATTCTTTGTATGAAAGTCTAGGCCTTGGCACTTTGCACAAAACCGGGGTTGTTATCCAACTAGCCGATCACTCTAGCACATACCCAAAAGGAATTGTGAGAGATGTGTTGGTGAGAGTGGACTCTTTGACATTCCCTACTGATTTTTATGTCCTTGATATGGAGAATGATAATCATGATACACCTATTATATTAGGTAGACTATTTTTAAAAACTTCAAGGACAATAATTGATGTGCATAATGGAACATTTACAATGGAATTTGACACAAACAATTCTATTGCTCATCCTAGTAGATACCATTCTTGCCAAGCTATTAATGTCATTGATGATGTAAAGCAAGAGGTATTTAAGTCCAATGATGGTAGTTCCTTAGTTGTTGTCATGGATAATGCTGTGATTGCAAATGTTTTTAGTACTAATATGAAGGAAAAAAACAATGGTGAACATTCTCACAGGGAAGCAACTTCCAACACCCTCTTGGTGTCCAAGGTAAATCCTGAACAGGTTGGTTCTCCTTCTTCTCTTGAGACGAGTTCAGGTGGAAGAGTGCAAACAACCATCAAAAATATTTAAATGTTCATCTCTTGGGGAAGGGGAGAAACCCTCAAATTCTCATTCAATTGAGATTTCCATGGACCAAATGGGTAAGCTACTGCAGATGTTGAGAGAACATGAGGAGGCCTTCAGCTATGTGCGGGAAGTCTTGATAGGGGATGATGTGGATCCCCCGTGTTTAGTGCCAAATAGAGGAAAGGAAGCCAACCTTTTCGGTCCATATGAGTAAACTACAAGAAGGGAGGTAATTCGTGCCGACGATGTTAAATAAATTTGGTTTTGATTATCCGGATAGTTATTCATGATTTTCCATTGATTTTAGTTCAATCTAAAATTCTGTTATTATTTTCTTCATGATTTTAATTTTTTATTTTTATAGTGGTGTTTTAATATGATTTTTCAAGAAATAAGAAGTGAAAGAAGGCTTGGAAAGCTGGTAATTTTTCGAATATGTTTTGAGTGTAAAACCCTGTCTGTCGCGAGCGAGGAGGATCCGTCGCGAGCGAGGAGGATCCGTCGCGAGTCGCGATAGATCCATTGCGAGTCACAACAGCCCTGCCACGAGCGTGATGGAAATCAGGTAAGCATTATAAATTTTGCAACTTCTAAGTCCAAACATTTGCGAGCACGAGGAAGGCGTAGCGAGTCCCGACGGATCCTTGCGATCGCGACAGATATCAGATAAAATTTTCCATTTTGCAATTTCCAGGAGCAAACATTCGCGACTCACGATACCCTTGTCGCGCTCGCGACACTGGGCTATAAAAGGGAAATTTTACGGGCAGAACACTTTAGTTCTTCCCATTCCCTTTTGTCGCCGCCCCTCTTACCATCTTCGCCGCTCTCCGCCACCACACTCGGCCAGAATTCGCCATAAAAAGCAGGCGGATCACTCCCCCTCACCTATCTCTCACAAATTTCCATCCCAAATCATCCAAACTCCCCACAAACCATCAAAAACCTAAAAATCCTAGGTTTTGGAAAATTTTGAAATTTAGGGTCAATTTTGTTGTGGGTTCATTCAATTCTTCATCCTTAGCTTCAATTCAGTAACATTCTTCAACTTTATGCTCTTTAATTTCTTTATCACTTTCAATTCATAATTTAATTGCTTTATCACCCAAACTAACATAATGTTGGCTGTAAATTATGGTGCTTGGTGCTGTGATTTTTACTGGCGATTTTGGCTTAGCCTTCAGAATGTAAATTAGGCCGTTATTTTGATTACGGCTGCAATTTTGCCTGTCATCCTAGCTGTAATTGAAACTTAGATTGTGATTTAGTTTAGTTTCGATTAGGTTAGTTTTGGATTCTTTAGGTTAGTTTAATTTGGATACATTTTGACTTTAGTCTAGTTTTGCTTAGAATACATAGCTTTATTATTTCAGCATAGTATAATTAGTATTATATTTAGGGTTGTCATATGCACATGGACTTACATGCATTTTTCTTATTGCTACGAGTTGCATATTAGTTAGTGTAAATATATTCTTTTGAAATAACATCCGAGTTTTTATTGCATCTCTTATTTCCTTGTGCGCCTGATGTGTTTGTTGTATTGAATAGACATGGCCCCAAAGAAGAGAGCTAGAGCAGATCCTTCTGCCCCACCTCCACCTCCAGCACTTGATCCTGCACCTACACCTATCTCGGGCAGATTTATGATACCATTGACTTTTGGGGAATACCAATTCAGGATTAGAAATTACTTCTATGAAATAGTGAATTGATAGTATATATTGGTAGATTTAGAAATAAGGGTTATGTGTGATGTAAACTTTTGGGGAATTATCAATTTGAGATTTTTGTGAGATTTTGATTTGGAAGAATATTAGTATTAGGATAAGGACATGTGAGATTGTTTTTATGCTTGAATCTTTTCTTACCCGAGGACGAGTAAGGTTCAAGTGTGGGAATATTTGGTGTGTCCGTTTAATATAGTTATTTTGGGATCTTTTGTACTCATTTTGGTAGACTTTTGTGCTTTGGATACTCTATTTTACCTTGAAATATCATTACTAGAATTAAGAGCGACTTTATCGTTTTTGTCACTTGTAATAAGGATTATGTGAGACGAGATAATTGATGAACATTTGAAGGTCTCGAAAACTCCAATTTGAAGACATTGAAGACTTTTTGAAGACCTGAAGAAACGAAGAGGAGACAACTACATGAAGACCAAAGATAAGTCATTTGAGGGCAGAGAACTATGGCTGTCGCAAGTCGCGATGGCTGTCAGCCCAGACTTACTTTTTGGACTTTTTGTACTATAAATACTCATCACTTTTCTCTTTCTTCTATAACTCTTTCTTCCCGATTCAGAATAACAAAAACCCTAAGTTTTGTCTATTTTCATTTTAGTTTCTTCTTGAGTTTATGTTTGATTTTCTTTTGTTAATTAGTATGGGCTCCATTAGCTAAACATAACCTTTGGAGAAATTGATTAAAGTTTCCAAGTCCATGTCTTGAGATCTATTTATAATCTATTTAATGTTTTTCTAATTGTGTATTTATTGCTTGAATTAGGTCGTTGAATCCATTAATGATATTGGAAGTTTGAGTATATGAATTGCTTGTATGATTATGATTTAGGGTTTGGAGAAAGTAGCTAATTCTCCTTTGCTTTGATATGAAATCCAAGAGCATGAATTAGAGCTTCTAATGTTGTTTGTGATTTGATAATTGCTAGATGAATGTGATAATGTAGAATTCGTTGTCCTATTTTTTGTGGCAAATAGGAGAGGTCTATGGTGTGGAAGTTGCCCAAACTATCAGCGGGTCGTAGGAGGGTGGTGAAGCGGGGTAAGTTAGTGTGAGGGGAGAAAGCGGGAAGGCTAGCGCCATGGCCACTGATGGGGCTAAAGAGGAGGCAGAGGCAGGGAAGCCCCAAAGAAAAACTGTATTTTGTTGTGTGTTTGTTTTTTCCCTTTTTTCTTTGTTCCCCTGCTGAGGGATGAAGCATTTGTTGGATATTTCTTCTTTTCCTTTCATTCGTATTTGGTATTTAAATGTACCTCTGCCCAAGATGCACCAACTTATGTCTTTCTCCGGAACTTGTTATTGTTTTGATCACTATTCTTTTTATCTTTGGAATTCGACCTGCAGCCAGCTTGCCATCGTGCTGGCTATTGGGGGCCAGCATCCAGGCCTTTACCTATGTTCCAACTCGGGCTTACCGGCATCCAGGCTTTGAAATTTGGTCCGCACTTTAAGCTGGAAGCCTGCGCTAGCGTGGAAATTTTAGCCTGAATCAGGCCGTTCTTCGGTGCCTTGTGCTGTCGGAGATTCACTTGTTTTGGCCCCTTCTCTGTCCTGCAAGTTTAGCCTGAATCAAGCCTTTCTCCGGCACTTTGTTCTGCCGGAGGTTCATTTCTTTAGCCCCTTTGAGATTCAGCCTACACTTTATGCTTGCAGTGCGACAACTTTAACCTGAATCGAGCCCTTCTCCGGGGTTGGGTGCGGTCGGAGGTTCATTTATTTAGCCCCTTTGAGATTCGGCCTGGAGTTTGCACTGGCAACGTGGCAACTTTAGCCTGAATCAAGCCCTTCTCTGACACTGGTTGCAGTCAGAGGTTCATTTCTTGAGCCCCTTTGAGACCTGCACTTTTCGCTGGTAACCTACAACTTTAGCCTGAATCGAGCCCTTCTCCGGTGCTGGGGGAAGTCGGAGGTTCATTTCTTTAGCCCCTTTGAGATTCAGCCTACACTTTGCGCTGGAAGCACATCAACTTTAGCCAGAATTGGGCTCTTCTCCTACGTTGGGTGCGGCTGGAGGTTCATTTCTTTAGCCCCTTTGTAGATTTGGCCTGCACTTTACGCTGGCAACACGATAACTTTAGCCTGAATTTGGCCCTTTACTGGCGTTGTGTGTGGCCAGAGGTTAATTTCTTTAGCCCCTTTGAGATTTGGCCTGGCCTTTGAGCTGGCACTGTGACAACTTTAACCTAAATCGGGTCCCTCTCCGGCACGGGGTGTGGCCGAAGGTTCATTTCTTTCGCATCTTTGAGATTCATCCTGCACTTTGCGCTTGCAGCGCAACAACATTAGCCTGAATTGGGCCCTTCTCAGACGCTGAATGTGGCTAGAGGTTCATTTCTTTAGCCCCTTTGAGATTTGGCCTGCACTTTGCGGTGGAAGCACGACAACTTTAGCTTGAATAAGGCCCTTCTCCGGAGCTGGGTGATCTTATACTTTGCCTTCGGGAATGGTCCTACAATATCAATCGCCCATTTTGCAAATGCTGGGGTGATCATATACTAGTCATTCGGTCAGCCAGAAGCTTTTGCATCTTCGCATGCTTCAAACACGTGCGACACTTCTTGACCATCTTTTTTGAGTTTGTCCTCACAGTTGGCCAATAGTAGCCTTCCCTTACTGCGCGCAACGCCATCGTCCTTGCTCCTTGATGACTGCCGCAACTTTCTTTGTGATTTTCCATGAGAATTAAGTCTGCATATGCTGGATCTGGGTGCTTGAGCCAGGGATCTATGTATCCCCTCTTGTACAGCAGCCCGCCTCAGACAGCATACTACAAAGTAATTCTTCTTATTGTTTTGCTTCCTTTTCCCCTGTCGGAAGCTTCTCATGCTCCAGTTATTTGGTGATATGGGTCATCCAATCGGGCGCCAATCCCGATACCACTGCTACCTATCTTATATCTGTTGATCTGCAGACTAGCTCCTCAACTAACACCGTCTTGGTTAAGTGTGAGTGATTTGAAGAGACCAGCTTGCTCAACGCATCTTCCCTTGTGTTTTGTGACCATGAGACTCTTGTTAAATCAAACTCTTAGAATTCAGCCTCCAGGATTCTGACTTTTTTCGTGTATTTCATCATTGTTGGCTCCTTGGCAACATACTACCCATTATACTTGTTGGCCACCAGCATCGAGTCTCCATAGACCTGCAGCTTCTTCGCTCCAAACTTCCTTGCTATTTCCATGCCTCCAATTAGTGCCTCGTATTCAGCTTCATTGTTTGAATTTGGGAACTTGAAGCGTAAAGTATAGGTAGACTCTACCTCTTCTAGGTCTGATATAACCAGGCCCAACGCTGCACCCTCCACTCCGGAAGCTCCATCGACGTATAACTTCCATACATTTGTATCATTTTTCTCATAACAAATCATAGGTTAGGTCTCACACTCTACTACAACTTCTTTCATCTTTCCCTCCTTTGGCATTTTCGCTAGACAATCTGCCATCACCTGGCCCTTGATTGCTCCTCTCGGGGCATTTCTATGGCGTACCCTCCCAGCTCAACTGCCCACTTCATTAGTCTCTCTTAGCTTTCCAGCTTGGTCAATATCGCTTTGAGAGGTTGATTCATCATGACCACCATAGGGTGCGCTTGGAAATACTGCCTCAGCCGCCTTGCTTCATGAACCAGGCCAACGCTAAATTCTCCTGACATGTGCATCTCCATTTAGGGCCCTGTAGAGCCAGGCTAACAAAGTATATCAGTCGCTGAATTTTGTTCATTTCTTTAACCAGCGCCCCGCTGGTAACCTCATCGCTTGCTGCCACGTACAAGTATGGGTTTCTTCCTTCCTTGGACTAGTTAGCGTGAGAAGATCTTTCAGGTAGATTTTTAGCTCCTCAAATGCCTTATCATGTAGCTCTCCCCATTGCACCACTCCCTTTTTGTTTATAAATCCCTTTAGAGTTTTTAAAAATGGGAGTGCCCTTGTAGCTGCTCGTGACATTAAATGATTCAGAGCCTTCAGCTTCCCATTCAGACCCTGAACCTCCTTCACCGTGATCGGATATTTCATTTCTAAAATCGCCTTTATCTTTTTGGGGTCTGCGTGTATTAATACCAAAAATTGTCCTATGTCTAAAGATGACCCACACCAGCCCAATATGCACCTGAACCTACAAGACTGGCAGAAAAGGGTTAGACAGGCAAGCCCGGGTCAGGCAGGCAAGCCTTGGGCCATGCCTTCTCTGACGTTCCTGTTAGCCATGGAAGTCATGTAGAAGCATATTTCAGTGAATAGTAGAATGATGGAAAAATCTTACCTCATGTTCCTCGCTATATGTGGTTTGGTGGCTGATGAGACTAGAACTGTCTCATCAGCGTACCTCAAAGTGCTACATTTTTACCCTCACGATCAGGTAGCATCCCTGGGTATACAGGTTGCACCTCTCTTTCTTCTCTTTGGTTATAGGGAAGCTAGACCCATACATTATCAAGTCCCTCCAGCTAGTGGCCTGACCAAGTCGATGGAGTTGCAGGCCAATGGCGGTGCCAGAGCCTGGCTTTACCCGCTTTCGAAACACGTCTACCAAGGGGTGGGTAGCATCCCCGGAGCATGCAGCGTCCCTAGTATTTTGGTGGTTCTTTTTGGTTTTTAAAATCGCCCTCCCACGTATGGTCTCTTTCTCATTAACTCCCATATTAACGGTTACGCTACCAGTATGGATGTCCACCACATGTCCAGTTCTGACAGCTTTCTGCACGTTGGCTACATAATCTTCGCTCTATCCCAAGATCGTTATCATTACTTTTAACGCTCTGTCTGTCATGGGAATTAACTGCCTTGTGTGTTTTATCTTCCTTTTTCTTTTCGCTTGTTCATATCCTTCATCATTTTCATTTTCTTTTCACCGCATCCCCTTCTCTGTGATTTTGTCCGCCTCTTTCTGCTTAGCCTTTTAGTTGTTCGGCGACTTTTGATCTCCTTCCAGGTACCCTTTCTGCCTCCTCTTATTCTCTTTTTTCCATTGTTTTTACTTTAGCATCATGGTTTCCATCATCGGTTCCCCTAAGTCAGAATCATATTGTGACACCACTAATCTTGAGCTCAGGGCTGCCCTTCGTGTCATAAAGGTTTCCTTCAATTCCCAGAACATCACTTTTAATAATATTTGTGACCATGTCATTTTCCCCGGGGTCAGTCAAAAAGTCCTAGACGTGCCCGCGGGCATGGTTGTTGTTTATCTTGAGACTCTAGAACAGTGTTGTCTTAGGTTTTCCCTTTCTTCCTTCTCATAGACCGTTTTGTCCTTTTACGAGTTAGGCTTAACTTACCTTCCCCCTAATTCTGTAAGGGTCATTTTAGGTTTTCAGGTCTTGTGTCATCTCTTAAGAATCCAACCTACTATTACCTTGTTCTGCGTTTTCAATCACTACGCCCCGATGCCCCCGGACTGGACCTTTTTGAAGTTTCAGTATGATGGGGTTAAAAAGTTGACCGATCTTCTCACTCGCATCGAGTGGAAGAGGCGATTTGTCTTTGTGGACGAGGAGGTTATCCTGTACCTCGCTGATGAGGAGAGGATCACCTACCCCTCCAAGCTAGAGAAAGGGCAAGGTTCTCATCCTTCTGTCGTTGAAACCTTTAGCCTTTAACCATCCATCTACCATCTTAAAACCATAAGTGTCCCTCTTGTCCGTCTCATCCCTCTCGTCCCTCTTGCGCGATTCCACTCTGCGTGCTGTTGGCCTGCCGTATTTTCCTTATGCCTTTTCTCCCAGCGAGGACCTCACTAACTTGAGTGGTACTTACTATTTTGGATGGGCTATTTACTCTGCTTGTCACCCACCCTCTTTGTTTTTTTTACTTTTTGCAAACTGCTAATTTTCCTCCTTTCTTTTTTGCAGATATGTCTGTGGCCGCCTCTCTCGAGGATCTGTCAAGGCTTCCTCGTCGGGCCGAGAACATCTATCCGGCCTCCCATGCTGACGATGCAGCCAACATTGTCGACAAATAAGTGGAGGCGATCAACATCTCAAACTATGAAGTCCATGGGGACGAGCCTACTTTGAAGAGGACCCACCGTAGGCTGCAGCGGAGAGAAGAGGGCACTGGGGTAGGTCCCAGTCTGCCTCCATGTGCCCTTATTTTGAAGGAGGTTCTAGATATGCCCTTTTTTTTCGCAGCAAGGCCTTGCTCAGACCGCTCGGCCTGCTCCCTTTTCGCCTTCTCCCGCGCATTTCTCTTCTTCACAGGGGCTGCTCCAGGCCACTTACGCAGCGTCTCTTCCCAGACCGAGATGGTTTCTCAAATCCTGCCTATTCTGCACTTCAATGCTTGGCCGACCGGTCAGTTTCTGCAATTCTTGAGGTTTGTTCTTCCCTCTTCTTTATTTATTTTTTTTCCATTGCTTTGTGCTATGCTCACTCATTTTCTTCTTTTTTTAGCACCTCTGTTCAGCCAGAGCCATGCAGGAAGAGAATAACAGCCTACAGGAAGAACTTAGTGAGCTGAAGCACGGTCTGGCCTCCCTGCATTCACAGGCCCATCGCGTCATGAAGCTGGAGCAAAATCTGGAGCTGGAGAAAGGTGTCAGCGGCTCCCTGTAGAGCTCTTAGCACCGTGCTGAGGCCAAGGTCACTGATCTAATGAACTTCCAAGTGTGGATTTTCACCCAGGGCTTCCTGAGCCTTTACTCCCGGGTGGTGTAGAGAAATAAGGCGTCTGAGCTGTAGAGTGGTGTCTGATGAGGGCCATCGACATGTATTCCTGCACTGAGGATGTAGACCAATTATGAGCTGGCCTGGGTGATGCCTTCTTCCCTTTCCGGGTGTACAACTTTATTGAGTACTTCTCAAAGCTGCACCAGGGAATATCACTGGTGGAGGCCGATGCACATTCTTCCAGTGGGACCCGACAACTGGGCGAGGACACGGTGGTCCCAGCAACTGGGCAGGGACATAGTTATCCCTGATGTGGAAGTTGTTCAAGCTTCTGGGAGCTCGAAGAAGGATGGTGATGTTGTGAAGGCCCATGCAAAGGATGATGATGAAGAGGCTAGTGCCATGGCCGTCAAGGAACTTCAGAGGAGTCTTGAAAGGCTTAAACCCGTTTGTTCCTCTTTTTTCATTATTATTTTTCTAATCATCAATATGTTCCCCCATCGAGGGATGAAACAATATTACTTAATTCTGTAATCTTGGAATGTTTTCTTTTCATCTTTTCGTTGTGAAACTTTGTTATTTTTATCAACAAATGTTGATTATCACGGTCACTATTATTGTATTGAATTTGTTTCGTTTCCTTTTTGAATTCGTCATGCATTTGCGCTGGCAGTTTGGGCCAGCGCTGCAGCTTTAGCTTGGGTCGGGCCTGTTATCCTTCTACATTGATCGCGGCCGTAAACTTGTTTCCTTTTGCCTCGTCGAAATCTAACTTACAATTTTACTTTCCATTGGGTCCAGCTTTGCATCCCCTAACATGGATTCGGCTTCATTTTTTCGGTACTGGCTATGACTGTAAGTTCATTTCATTTTCCCTTTTGAGGTCTGGATCAGCGTTGGCTATTAGGCATTTCCCCGGTGCTGGATGTGGCCGAGGATTCGTTTCTTTAGTCCCTTTGAGATAAGGCCGGCACTTTGCGCTGGTAGTCAGCACCAGCTCGGTAACTTTTTCCAGAATTGGGATCTTCTCTAGCGTTGGATGTCTCCATAGATTCATTTCATTACCCCTTTTGAGATTCGACTTAAACTTTCCGCTGGCAGTCTGCGTCAGCGTGAAAACTTTGGCCTGAATTAGGCTGTTTTCCGGCGCTGGGTGTAGCCAGAGGTTCATTTCATTAGCCCTTTGAGATTCGGCCTGCACTTTAATCTGGCAGTCTCCGCTGGTGCCACAACTTTAGCTTGAATCGGGCCCTTCTCCGGTGATGGATGTAGCCGGAGGTTCATTTCATTTGCCCCTTTGAGATTCGACCTACACTTTGCGTTGGCAGTCTGTGCCAGCACGGTAACTTTAGCCTAAATTAGGCCCTTCCCCAGTGCTGGGTGTAGCCGAAAGTTCATTTCATTAGCCCCTTTTAGATTCGGCCTACACTTTGCACTGGCAGTCTGCACCAGCGCGACAACTTTATCCTGAATCAGGGAGAAAGCATCACCGGGAAATGGCCTGATTCAGGCTAAATTTTTTGCACTAGCGTAGAGTGGCAACGCAAAGTGCAGGCCGATTCTCCAATAAGGCTAAGAAAAATGAACCTCTAGGCCGCACCCAGTGCCGGAGAAGGGCCCGATTTAGGCTAAATTTTTCGCTCTGGCCCAAAGAGCCAGCGCAATGTGCAGGCTAAATTTCCAATAGGGCTAAGTAAAACGAGCCTCCAGGTTGTACCCAGCGCCGGAGAAGGGCCTAATTTAGGATAAATTTGTTGCGCTTGTCCAAAGAGCCAGCGCAATGTACAAGCCAAATCTCCAACAGGGCTAAGGAAAATGAACCTCCCCAGGCCGCACCCATCATAGTAGACAGCTCCGATTCAACCTAAAGTTTTCATGCTGGTGCAAATAGCCAGCGCAAAGTACAGGCTGAATCTCAAAGAGACTAGGGATGAATTTCTGGGTCGCAGCCAGCTCTAGAAAAGGGCCCGATTCAGGTTAAAGTTGTCACGTTGGCGCAAACAGATAATGCAAAGTGCATGCCGAATCTCAAAGGTGCTAAGGAAAATGAATCTTTAGGCCGCAGCCAGTGCCGGAGGTAGGCTCGATTAAAGCTAAAGTTGCTGCACTGGCGCAAACAGCCAGCGTAAAGTGCATGCTGAATCTAAAAGGGGCTAAGGAAAATTAATCTCCGGACACAACCAGCACCGGAAAAGAGCTTGACCCAGGCTAAATTTACAGTGATGGCCCCAACATCCTACACATTCGTAGGCCGGGCCCCAACAAGCAAAGTAAAAAGCTTCGACGATGACCATAGCCGTCATGTAATGAAGCATGAAAAAGTTGTAAACTCTGGCCTACGACAGCCATCAGGCTGCAGGCTGGATCATCGGGCCGAAATAAGCAGCTCTGGCTTACGACAACCAGCAGGCTGCATGTCGGATCACCAGGCCAAAATAAGTAGCCTTGGCTTACGACAACCAGCAGGCTGCAGACTAGATCGTCAGACCACAATAAGCGGCCCTGGCTTACGATAGCCAGCAAGCTGTAGTCTGGATCCCGATGATGCTGCTCAAGCACACAGGTGGAGTGCAAAGCGCAAGCACACGGGGACCCAGCCAACTGACAAAGTAGGTTGCATTATCAACTACCAAGGTCAGAAACACATGATTGTTCACTTACATAATACATGTGCAAACTTTCATAATCAAAATAAAAAAAGCATTATGTATGGTCGCCCAAAAGAAGAATTCGTGCAAATATCAAATTATATTCACTTTATTTTTCCATGTTAATGAATGCATCACAACACGATTGATAGGTTGGCACATTCAAATTAAGCTCACCCTTAAATGGCCTAGAAGTAGAGCCCAAGCTAACGATATTAGGTTCGCAAAGTGCGACCATGACAGAATTTTACGAAGCAGCAATGCAAAGTCCAAGTTGACTCAGCAGGCTGCAACGTATAAATATCCCAAATATTAATGAGGCCGAAACAAAAGAACTCGTCCATGATTTAGAAGGCATGGACGTAGAGCCCAGGCTAGAGATATTAGGGTCGCAAAGCGCGACCCAGGCAGAATTTTACGAAGCTGCAATGCAAAGTTTAAGTTTACTCAGCATGCAAGAAAGTATCATTCTGTCCAAGATTAATAAAGCCGAAACAAAATATTTCGGCCATGATTTAGAAGGCTTGGACGAAGAGCCAAGGCCAACGATATTAGGGTCGCAAAGTATGACCCAGGTAGAATTTTATGAAGCTGCGATGCAAAGTCTAAGTTGACTCAGCAAGAAGCAACATATAATTTTGTCAAAGATTCATGAGGCCAAAATGAAAGAGTTCGGTCATGATTTAGAAGACCTGGATGTAGAGCCCAAGCTAACGATATTAGGATCGCAAAGTGCGAGCCAGGAAGAATTTTACGAAGCAATGATGCAAAGTCCAAGTTGACTTAGCAGCCAGCAACGTACAATTCTGTCAAAGATTATTAAAGCCGAAGCGAAAGAGTTCGGCCATAATTTAGAAGACCTAGAAGTAGAGCCCAGGCCAATGATATTAGGGTCGAAAAATGTGACCCAGGCATAATTTTACGAAGCTGCAATGCAAAGTCAAATTTGGCTCAACATGCAGCAACGTATAATTCTATCAAATATTAATTAGGGTGAAACGAAATAGTTCAACTATGATTTAGAAGGCTTGGACGTAAAGCCCATGCCAACGATAGTAGGGTCGCAAAGTGCGACCCAGGCAGAATTTTACGAAGCTGCGATGCAAAGTCCAAGTTGACTCAGCAGGCACCAATGTATAATTTTGCAAAGATTAATGAGGTGAAATGAAAGAGTTTGTCCATGATTTAGAAGTACAAGTTGTAGATCTCAGGCCAACGATACTGGTGTCTTAAAGTGCGACCCAAGCAGATTTTTACGAAGTTGCAATGCAAAGTCCAAGTTGACTCAGCAGGAAACAACGTAAAATTCATCAAAGATTAATGAGATCAAAACGAAAGATTTTGGCCATGATTTAGAAGGTCTGGATGTAGAGCCCAGGCCAACAATATTAGGGTCGCAAAGTGCGACCCGGGCAGAATTTTACGAAAGTCCAAGTTAACTCAGCAGGCAGCAACGTATAATTCTGTCAAATATTAATGAGGCTAAAATGAAAGAGTTTGGCCATGACTTAGAAGGAGTGGACGTAGAGCCCATGCTAACGATATTAGGGTCGGAAAGTGCGACCTAGGCAAAATTTTACGAAGCTGCGATTCAAAGTTCAAGTTATCTCAGCAGGCAGCACGTATAATTCAATCAAATATTAATGAGGCCGAAAAGAAAGAGTTCGGCCATGATTTAGAAGGCTTGGACGTAGAGCCCAAGCCAACTATATTAAGGTCGTAAAGTGTGACCCAAGTAGAATTTTACGAAGCTACGATGCAAAGTCCAAGTTGACTCAGCTTGCAGTAACATATAATTGTGTCAAATATTAATGAGGCTGAAATGAAATATTTCGGCCATTATTTAGAAGGCCTTGATGTAGAACCCTTGCCAACGATATTAGGGTCCTAAAGTGCAACCCAGGCAAAATTTTACAAAGCTGCTATGCACAGTCCAAGTTGACTCAGCAGGCAGCAACGTATAATTATTTTAATTATTAATGAGGCCGAAACAAAATAGTTCAACCATCACTTAGAAGGCCTTAACCTAGAGCCTCAGCCAACGATATACGGGTGCGACCCAGGTAGAATTTTACGAAGCTGTGATGCAAAGTTCAATTTGACTCAGTAGGAAGCAACATATAATTCTGTCAAAGATTAATGAGGTCGAAACAAAAGAGTTCAACCATGATTTAGAAGGCTTAGACATAGAGCCCAAGCCAACATTACTAGGATGATACCAACAGGGGCATCAAAGTGCAACCTTGGAGGAGAAAGTAAAGATGCAGAATTCCACCTTGATGAACAGGAACGTACATCGGCAATCACATTCAGACATATATTACCCCAATGCCCCCACGGTGTTTAGAAACGCGATATCGAACTAAGGGGAACTTGATAAAGTATGGGCTAGAAGGCCCATTTCTCTATTTAATCAGGCCCAAATGCCTAATATCTAACCTAATAAGGGCATAACTCTACAACTAAAAAAGGAGAATAAAAGCCATCAAGCAAGGTATGTTCCACTACAGCCTCCACGATACTGTAGCTTCATCTATTCTACACCCACTTCTCTGACCTAACTTTGGCATCAGAGCGGGTGCTGTCAAACACCGCCCCACCCTGTTCCTTTACAAGTACCCATTTTATGCTGGAATCACGCTGGAACGAGATCCGCACAGAAGTCCTATCAGAGCTACTCCAACAGTCTCAACCATCCAAGAACAATCAGCTCCAAGTTAAGCCCATTACAAATTTTGGCATTAACAGCGTACATGCCCTCGTTTGACACCACGTGTCATTGAAATTTACCCGCTCCCACTCCGAATTGGCATTTAGCCAGGTTTAGCTTCATTCCGGTATTCCTGAACTGCAACAAGGTTTCCCTAACATCTTCCATGAAAGTCTTATACTAGCTGATTTTTATCACCATGGCATCCACATATGCCTCCAAGTTTCAGCCAATCTGTCCCTAGAAAACTTTATCCACCACCCTTTGGTACGTTGCCCCCGCGTTCCTCAGGTCAAAAGGCATCATACAGTAACTGAAATCCCCTTTCTCTGTAATGAATGTTGTTTTCTCTACATCACTCTCCCGCATTGGGATCTGGTGATGTCCCTTATACCCATCGATGAAACATTTGATTGGGTAGTTGGTGAGAGTGTCTACCTTCTGGTCGATCACTGGCAACGGGTAGTAATCATTCGGGCAGGCCTTATTCAAGTCCGTATAGTCTACGCACATCCTTCAGCTGCCATCATTCTTCTTAACCAGTACTGGATTGGCCAGCTAGGCTGGATGCAGAATTTCTTCTAGGATCCTCACTGCAACCAGCTGGGCCACCTCCTTGTTAACTGCTTCATTCATTTCCCTACATAACATCCTCCGCTTTTACTTGACTAGCATTTAAGAGGGGTCCACCTTCAGTTAGTGACAGCCTACATAATTCGATAACCCCTTCATATCTTCTGGATTCCAAGAGAAAGCTCTCCCATTTTCCTCCAAGACCTTTATCATCTTGTCTTTCACCTGAGTTGGGATATTGGTTCCTATCTGCACTAACCAGCTTTCATTCAGCCTTACCGTCTCCATTTCCACACCCAACTTTGATGGATCATTTCCTTCCGTGATTAGCCTGACAGGCCTTGGTTTTTAAAAATGTGTCACATTTCTCATGGCTTCGTCCTCCTGTTTCCACTTGCTGAGTGCAATCATGTGGCACTCTCTGGCTCTCTGTTGGTCTTCCTTCACTGTAGTTATTCCCTCCTGGTCGAGAACTTCAAAAATAGGTAGAGGGTAGATACTATGCCATTGAGCAAGGTTAGGGCTGCCCTGCCCAGTATCAGGTTGTAGGGATTGTTTGCCTTCACGACTTTGAATTCCATGTCCACCATTTTACTTCTCTCACCTTCTCCCACCATTACCGGGAGGAGTATGGTGCGTTCCGGCCATACTGTCCTGTCTGCAAAATCGATTAATAGAGTGCTCGTTCATTCTAACTTTCTCCTGGTACTGCTCCCAGTTTCCTTTTTCAGCGTTGGCTGCGGGGGTCTGCCTGCTGCGTGCTTTTCGCTGAGACTCGGTCTTTCCTCCTTCACTTCCACCTATAATAGCATATATATGTTTCCATAGCTGCTCATTCTCTTTCACCGGAGTATTCTCTCTCTGTCTTTTACGGTGCCCATCAACTTTCTCCGCTCTGGCCACCTCTTTTACCTTATCCTGCATTCGCTCCCTATCATGGCTCCTTTCCTTACCCCAATTGTCCCACTGTTTACGGAAACATCCATGCTTATTCTTACCCTGTTAGGTAGCCTTGTTGTGATGTTTTGTGATTTTTTCCAAATGCGCTAGTGAAAAGTAACTCCGATCTTGTCTTCCAAAATTTCTTCCTCTGCATGAAACGGGTTAAGAACTTTTCCTCTAGCTGGCTGAAGTTGTCTATCATCCCGTATTCCAAGTTCCTGAACCATACCCTGGCCGCAGCTATCAAGGTGGTTGCAAACACCTTGCAGCGTGTAACTTGCGGTATCGCAAAAGTGTCCATGTTGGTATAAAAGGTGTGCAAATGGTCCTCCGGGTCCGCCTCGCCATTTATTTTTACCCAAGTTCAATGGTATTTTTAGCTTTGGGTCTATAGTGAATAGTTGTATCCGTCTGGTAAACGGTGAACCCCTAGCCTGCCTTCCTGGGCCCTCCTCTTCTTTTGGCGGCGCCTTTTGCCCAATCTATTCTTTATTCCTGTGGAGTGGTACATAAATTTCTCGTTATTTGCGGTCTGTCACTGCTTCTTCTGCTCCAACTCGCCCTTTATTCCCAAAGAGGTAGTACTCTTCTCTCTCCCTGTCCCACTTTAAAATGTCCACGACACTTTTCCTCCTCTGGTGGGCGCCTTAGAATCTCCCTCTTGTTCTGGGAAAAGCTCCATCGAGTGCATGTCTTGTCGCCTCCATCATGGCTACCCGTTCTCAATTTCCTTTAGTTTGTTCATCATCTCCTTCTGGGATGCCATTATCGTTTGAAGGATTTCTGAGTTATTCTCTACCTTCTCTATCGTGCAGATTTGGTGTCTTTCTCCCCTCGGCGTTAGCGTCGGAGCGGGTTCATCCTCCTATGTTGCGTCTTCTATCGTCACTTTGTTGTACGGATTTTTCGTCATTCGTGCCTCCATCTACTCCAAGCTGCGTGGATGCTAAAAAATTATTGCGTCCCCACAGACGGCGCCAATGTTAATACCAAAATTTGTAGTATGTTTAGCGATGATCCACACCATCCCAATATGCACTTGAACCTACACGACAAGTGGAGAGAGGTTAGGTAGGCAGGCCCAGAGTCGTGCCTGCTCCGACACTCCCGTTAGCCATTGAAGCCATGTAGAAGCGTATCTAAGTGAATAGTAAACTGATTGGAAAATCTTACCTCGTGTCTTACACTCTTCATTGTTATATGTGGTTTAATGGCTGATGGGACTGGAGCTGTCCCATCACCGCCCATCAATATGTTACCTGCCTGACCCCACATATAAGTAGCGTCCCTAGGTAGACAGGTTGCGTGTCCCTATTTTCTTTCTAATTACTGGACCGTTAGGCACATACGCTATCAAGGTGCAGGGTCAACACTATGCCCTTGAGCAATGCTAGCTCCGACCTACCCAGTATCAGGTTGTAGGGGTTGTTTGCCTTCACAACTATAAATTCCATGTCCAACAGTTTTACTTCTTTCACCTTCTCCCACCATCACCGGGAGGAGTATAGTGCCTTCTGACCATACTGTCCTGTCTGCAAAGTCCACCAATGGGGTGCTTGTCCGTTCTAACTTCCTTCTTGTATTCTTATCTAGCTTCTCTAAACAATGCAAGTACATAACTTTCGCAAATTTTCCACCGTCCACATATGCCCGGTGAACTCTTTTATCCATCACCCTGACTTTTATCACCATCGCATCTGCACTTGCTGGCCTGTCCGGTATCAGATCGCTATCTTCAAACGTTATTGCTTCGTTTATTCCCAGCTTCCTTTCCTTCGGCGTTGGCTGCGATGTCTGCCTGCAGCGTGCTTTTTGCTGAGACTTTGTCCTTCCTTCTGTGCTTCCACCTATGATGACATATATATTTGTAACTGTAGCCACTCTGTCCAGTTCATCGGGAGTATTCTTTCTTTATATTTTGCGGCATTCATCCCCTTTCTCAACTTTGGCCACCTCATTTCTCTTATCTCGCCTTTGCTCTTTGTCGGGGCTCATTTCCATGTCCCGACTGTCCTGCTGCCTATGGAATCCTCCATACTTGTTATTTCCCTGGTAGGTGGCCATGTTGTGATACTCCGCACTTTTTTCCAAATGCGCTAGCTCGCCGCTCTGCACTGCATCCTCAATATTGAGCTTAAGGTGAATGCAATCATTCGTATCATGATACTCACAAAACTGGGACTTAATTCTCTACACAGGCTATTTCTTCATCCTAGGCGGCACATCCAGGATGTCTTTTCCCGTACATAGGGCAAAGATCTCCTTGGGAATTTTGATCAGCGGGGTGAAAATCTTTTCCGACTTGTTAAACCTGTTGGGCATCTGCTGGGTGCCTACTCGACCAGCCTCCACTTTATTCGTCATTGCTTCTGAGCTATCTTTGTCGGGCATGTGCTGGTTGTGGCCTCCTTTTGCTTCCTTCATCCTTTTGTCACCCAGGTCTGCTCCGTTGAATATTCCAACTCTCTTCATCAATTCATCAACAGTTGTTTGCGGGTCTAGAGTAATGTCCCGCAACATCAACTCATGCCTCATGTCATTCAAAAATGTGTCAATGAGGAACTGGTTTCTCCTCTCCTCCAACTGATTTACTTCATCATTAAACCTCTCCCAGTACGCCGACAGTGTCTCCGATGCCTTCGGCCTGATGGCAAGCAATTCCGATCTTATCTTCTGGAACATTTTTCTTTGCATGAAATGGGTCAGAAAATTCTCCTCTATCTAACTCAAGATGTCAATCATCCCATCTTCAATGTTTCTTAACCATACCCTGGTTGTGGCTGTCAGGGAAGTTGCGAACACCTTGCACCATATGGCTTGTGGTATCCCAAAAGTTTCCATGTGGGTGCAAAGGGTGTGCAGATGGTCCTCCTGGTTGGCCTCGTCATTGTACTGCCCCAAGTTCATCGATATTTTTATATTTGAGTCTGCCGTGAACAGCTTTATACACCCGGTAAACGACGAGCACCTAGCCTCCTTGCCTGAGCCTTCTTCTCTTTCCTTTGGCGGTGCCTTTTGTCTAGCCTATTCCTTATTCATCTGGAATGGTACATAACTCTCTCTCCACTCGGGGTCTTCCATAGTCTCTCCTGCTTTGACTTATTCCTTTCTCCCCAAAGAGGCTTTGCTTTTCTTTCTCCTCGCTCTACTTCGAACAGTCTGTGACCCCTTCTCTCCTCTAGAGGGCTGCTCAGAATCTCCCTCTTGCTCCGGGAAGAGCTCCATTGGGTGCACGCCATATCCTCTCCACCGAGGTTTCCTATCCTCCATTTCCTTCAGCCTTTTCATCATTTCCTTCCGGGGCGCCATTATCGTTTGAAGGATATCTGAGTTGTTCGTCACCTCCTCCTCTATGTGGATTTGATATCTCTCCCCCGTCGGTGTCAGCTTCAGGGCGGGTTTGTCCTCCTATGTTATGCCTTCTACCGTCACCTGGTTGCATGGGCCTCCGGAATTCGTGCATCCATCTTCTCCAAGCTATGTGGATGCTAATAGTTGATTGTGATCCCCACAGACGGCTCCAATGTTAATACCCAAATTTGTAGTGTGTTTAGTGATGATCTGCACCAGCCCAATATGCACCTGAACCTACAGATAGGCAGAAAGAGGTCAGACAGGGAGGCCCAGGGTCGTCCCTGCTCTGGTCAGCCATTGATACCGTGTGAAAGTGTATCTAAGTGAATAGTGAACTGGTAGGAAAATCTTACCTTGGGTCACACCCTTCTCCTCCTTATATGTATTTTGGTGGCTAATGGGACTAGAGTTGTCCCATCAGCGCCCTTCAAGCCTCTTCATGTCTGCCTCCACGCCCAGGGACTCTACCTTGGCTGACATGCCTCTTCCTTTGTCCTTTGTCATTATTGGGCCTCAGGCACATGCATTATCAGTATGGATGAGTAAGATTGGAGTTGTATTCTCCTTTGTCATTGAAGTTTGAACGTATCGCCTCTGCCCAAAATGTGCAATATGCATCTCCTACATAGATCCACCCCGATGTAGGTGGCCCAGTGATGCCAAAAACTCGCCTCAAAGCATCTAGACTGATAGTTTACATGCGTTCTTGGTAAGTAAAAGTAATGTGGAGAATGTGGCCTTATTGTCAATTCCGGATGGCCACTACGTACACATGAGTGGGACCCGCGCATGGATGTTTCTCTTTTGGCCATGTTGCCTTATCTATGCTAACCCTCTAATGGATCATCATTTAAAGGACACACACTAAACGAAACCAAAATTAGTTGTACAAGTGCAGAAGACTATTAGAGCTCCCGCCACAAGGACACAATTAATCAAGGAGTCACAGAACGGGGGTAAAAAATCTATTATTTATCTCGGTTATTTTTCAACTGAGGTAAAAAATATTATTTACTTCAAAAAATAAACTAACCGAGGTAACAGAACTTTTTACCTCAGTTATTTGAACTAAGCAAATAAAACTGAGGTAAAATGAGTAAGTAATAGGTCCAGTTTCTTGTAGTGATTGAATGGGTAAATTAAGGGAAAATAAGTAGAAGATCAGTCAATATGAAGCATTCTTGGACCAGGATCAGGCAATGGCAACAATAACTCAAAGGATACGGCAGCAATCGGGGCAGCAATTTCCAAGGCTCAATTGTTTAGATACATCAGTGGCTTTCTCGGAAAACACTGACAATCACGATGAATCATCTGCAAAACTTGCATAAGTCAGCGTATGGAAATCTAGATAACTCGCTCAAGACAATGGAAAACAAATTAGAAGCATTTCAGAATAATCCCCAAGGGACGATTGACAGACCTAAAGAAGACAATCTCACAAAAGAAATACATCGTCTGCTTCAATACCAATTATATTATTGGCAACAAGCTTGGATGAATTTGGATTGGTTTGGGGACAGAAATACTAATTACTTTCACATATCACAAGCAAACAAGATTTGAGAACTACACGTAGAAAATGGAAGAGTCATCTTGGAACATGAGATGATGCTACGTACAGGCAATGACATATTACATGAAACAGGTCTTTACGATACAAGATATATATCCAGAAATTAATGGAGTTCGTGGTACAATTCAAGATTTTTTAGCCGGCGACTCAAGAACAATTTGAGTTGATAATAAAGCCTTTTTCTGAAGCAGAAATCAATACAATTATTAAATCAACGCGTTCATAGTCAGCTCAGGTATTAATGGATTCCTACTTGCGTTCTTTCTAACACACATGAATTCGATAAAAAATGATTGAGCAAGTCAGTAAAGCAATTCCAATGTTGTGCGGAATGCCGAGAAAGAACAAGCGAAGAAAATAAAAGCAAAAGAAAAAACACCAGATTTTACGTGGTTCACCAATTTGGCTACATCCACGGCCGACCAAAATCAGATTCCACTAGAGAGAAAAGGCCAGATTACAGATTTCCTACTCTCTACCAATCCTATCTCTTAGAGTTACAGTAAAAGGACGAGGCACTATATATAGCCCTCTCCATCGTAAACCCTAATGGCTTTGGGCCCAAAAACATTTTGGCCCAAACCGAAACAAAAGACAGAATACCAATAACAGCCCAAACAAAGGACATGTCATACCGTCGGAGACCCCCGTACCAACCTGTCGAAGCGGCTAATACGTATTCAAGGCATACCAACATTATGATATTTACTATTTAGTATAAATGCTAGAAAAATGGTAATCTTGGCATGTCGGTGAGGTCGTCTCTGTAAATTATTGCAACTTGTATCTGAACTTATTCTCCTTCTATTTGTTTTGTTCTGTGCATGTCAGTTGTTTGATGTTCATTTTGGGAGAATATTTGAGGTAATGATCAGTTTGGGAGAATAATAATGTCAATTTTCATGTCCTAAAGACTTTATTTTTGCTTATGTTGGATTTTGCAAATGCCTTCCTCAAATTTTGTTGTATTTTTATTCCATTGAGTGACACTGGGGATCCTTTTTGTGTTTGTAATTTGACAGCTGGGGGCTCATCTATGGCAGAGGAAGAGAGGCTGGTAGAAAAATGGTCAGCTCTGTATTTAAATATTGTTGTTTTCTTTTCAATTTTACTTTTATTTATTTTTTTACAATTATCTGAGGATTTAGGGTGGATTCAAGCACTACAATCTTGGATGTTCAAATGTATGTGTTGCTATTTCTACAGCTTTTCTTCATGATGTATTGAAATTTTTTTTATTCGAATTCAGTTTCAGAATTTAGTTTTATGATGGAAGGGTTTTGGTCAAGAAGCGGTGGATGGGGATGGCTTCTTGGATTTATAATCATCTTCAGTTACAAAGAAAAATAACCTTCTGAGTCGTGGCTTTATGGTTTTATCTTCTCAAGTTATTTTTTCTTAGTTTGCAGGGGCATGGCAGGTGTTTGATATCTGGTCTAACTATCTAAGAGAAGTTATTGTGGTGCTAGAGCTGAAATCAAGTTGTAAGTTTCCATTTCATTTGTACCATAAAGAATTGTAGGTGAGATTCCTTAAGAATGTTGATTAGGCTTTGTGAAGCTTAATGATTGACTCATTGTGCTTGTAGTTTTTTATG